>PVIH01006572.1:0-109491 GCA_004025045.1 Sigmodon hispidus
ACACAGAGACAGTTATGTCACCCCTACACACACAGAGGACAGTCATGTCACCCCACACATAGAGGACAGTCATGTCACCCTCCCACACACACAGAGACAGTTATGTCACCCCTACACACACAGAGGACAGTCATGTCACCCCACACATAGAGGACAGTCATGTCACCCTCCCACACACACAGAGACAGTTATGTCACCCCTACACACACAGAGGACAGTCATGTCACCCCACACACAGAGGGACAGTCATTCCATCCGAGGAAGCTGTTCTTCTCCTGGCATTGCCACCACCCTCCTTGGTTCCTTACAGAACTTTCTAGCCGTGTTCTCTAGTTCCCCCTTGCATTTTATATTCTGTTTAATGGTAAATCTGTCCCGTAGAGTCATGTATTTGAAAGAAATGTCTCTCATACTTGGATATACAATCTTGAAGTTTGGTGTTTAATATTAACTTGAATGGAATGGTCACACAAAAAATCAAACTCCTTTTCTAGGAATCAGTCTCTGCTTCTCAACCTGAGTTCTAAAACTGTGATTGTTGTAAGAAGGTCACATGTGTGGAGGTGGAAGGCCATGCAAAGTTCAAGGCACAGCAGGAGCAGAAGATAAAGGCAGGTCTGGGAAAGGCTTCCAGATAGAAGCCACACTTGAGAGAGCACCGTCTTGCAGAGAACCTACCTGATGGTAATTCAAAGATATTTATAAAGATTTAAAATTAAAGCTAGTGGGAGCTAGATAGCAAAATTTGTCTACAAATTCTGTTTAATAAACCTTTCACACTGTACCCATTCTTAGAGGCATACATTAAAGACATGCATGGGATGTCCTCTGCCCAAGGTTAGGCAAGAAGCCAGGTTATCATTATGGGTGTTGGTTGGAATTTACGGCCTCTCCCTCAGAACATCATGTGCATAACCATCAGGGCTAGAGGATTTGAAAGAGCCTGTGGGGGGCGGGCAGAGAAGCAGACATTGAAAGGGGACACTGCTGTCACTTTCGTCCAAACCACCTGGTGGCATTGGCTTCTGAGAGTCTTTTCCTCCTTCTTCCACATTGCAGGCAATCCTAATGTCAAGTGGCCTGAAACAGTGACAGTTGCTCTGGGAAGGGATTTCTTCCTACTTTATCTCTACTGAAGCATCTCCTGATCCAAAACAAAGTCCATTTACTCTGGGGCCTGGTGTCTGTCTACACTGCATGACGGTGAGAGGAAACAGTATGAGAGGTGAGGAAGAAAGGAAGCGCCATGAGAGGGGACGGAGGCCATGGGGAGAAAGGACGGAAGGCACTGATCTTTGTCTCTGGCCTCCTGCCTCAGACAAAACCTCAGCACACTCAGAAGATTCCGTGCCCACTTTTACTCAGAGCTAGTAGACACTTTCAGTCAGGATGATCATGACATGAGGACTGGGAACAAGGCCCTGGGTGAAGCTGTGGGGGTGACCAGCTTATGTTGCTGCCAGGCTCCATTCCCAAGGCTCACTCCTTCTCTGAGCATCGCCTTGTGGCCGTCACAGCAGCCCTGCACACCAGCTGCCTCCCAGAAAAGTTTTTCTTGAGGCTTTGCTGACATTGCATTGGCCACTGCTGTCCAATCAACTTTCTGCAGTGACTTTTTGTAGTCACTCGAAGAAACTGAAATTTTAGTTTTATTGGATTTTAACCACTTTAAATTAGAAAATCTCATGTAAAGATTTTCCAGCTGCCCAATATGGTGTAATAGAAAACTCCTTCCTCTCAAAGTTCCACACTAACTAAAAAACTTTTTTTTTTTTTTAACCTAATCAAGTATTTGACTTGTACTAATCTCTCCTTTTAGGAAACACTGCCTCCCTTTGTAATTTTTGGGTCAATTGTGAAGAGCTTATCTATAGGCCACAAGTACAGCCTGATTCTTATTCCTGCTACCTCACAATAGTTTTCTGACCCATATGTTGCTTTCTCATGCTGCCCCCTCCAAGAAAAAGAAACAATTCCTAGTAAAATTAATAAATGTTTCAGCTGTTGAAAGTTTTTTTCACTGATACTTCTAAGAAAGAAATAAGGTCTCTAAATTGGTGTCTGTTCAGCCAACCCTCATCTCAGAAGGCCCAGAGCTTCGGTACTCTCCAGGGGATTGGAGAGAGGGAGGGCTGTTGTTAACCTAGTTATGGAACAAATTGGCAACTTCCATTTAGACTTGTAAATGCAAATGTTAAGTGGCTTGGATGAGCTCCCCATGCCTCCATGGAAGGGCGGACTGGCTCTGGAACATTTGTAGTACGGCCTCTGCCCAGTGGCTGAGGTGTTGAAGACAGTCCTTAACATCTCTGAGCAAAGCTGGGATATTCCAAGTAGCTTCCAGATTAAGCACAAAAACCTCAAAGATATTCTTTCTTTACCATCCTCAACTCCTTAGCTATCTCAGAAACGTCAGTCTTCAGCCTCATTCCCACCACATTAGTCAGACCAGTCCAATGTGCCCTAAGCACAGCTCCGAGCACCACCCCACATGAACTCATAAACTCACAGAAAACTTCCCAAGACTATTTGTTCTGTAATTTTTTAAAACTTGATTTCTATGTTTCAAGTGTGTGTTTTGTAGATGATAATGTTGAAACATTCAAATTTGAAATGTCGAAGAGTCTGACTCTCCTGTGATAGAGGGTAAGAGCAGAAAGAACCGCACAGAATAGGTAGAAGTCTTCCGGGCTCCCGTGGCTTGTTGCCTGTGTGTCCCTGGGCTAGCATATTGCTTTGAACTAACTGGTTTCCTATCTTCTAAGGGAAGAACTGGGTTGCTTGATCTCTGAGATTCCAACCAAACTGGGGTTCCATTGGATTTCAGGCTCTGGGGGAGCAATGACTTTCTTAGCACTGATGGAACCAGTCTGATTTCTAATGGGAAAAATGTAACCTTCACTTTTCTAGCCAAAATGGACTACAAGATATCTCTTTTGTGTGGGATGAGCAGAGTAAAAGCATGAAATTCCGTTATTTGTAGGAAAATAGAACCAGTGGTATAGTGGGATTGTGTTGGTAAAGTAAATAATTGTCCCGCTTATGGGTTTAATAAAAGCTGATTGGCCAAAAGGCAGACAGGAAGTGTGGGTGGGGCCACCAGGCTAAGAAAACTCAGTAACATCTCAGAGCAGAGACAGATGCCAGAGAGCCACCAGTGAGAGCTGCCACAGACACGACAAGGAGACGGCAGCAGACGCTGAGGAAAGAAGCTAAAATACTGCTCTGAGAAAAGTTACCGGCCCATGCGGCTGAACAACATGGGTTAGTTCAGATGAAAGAGTTGGCAAGTTGTAACAAGATGTCCTGTTAAGTGAGATATGCCAGACTCAAAGACCAATCAGGTTTTGTCTCTTACAAAGAAGGCAGGGGAAAATGTGAGACTAGAAAGAAAATACTGAAGCAAAGGAAATGAAGGTAACAACCATAAAAAAATAATAGCATCTTCCAGACACAGCAGGGCAGCTGCACACATGAGCTCACAGCCCTTATGACAACATGTGCAAGACTTGCTGAAATTCAAGTCAGACAAAATCCAGCATGGAGGCTGAGAGGTGGCACAAAGTCCTTCCCTTAGCCAAGGAGCTACAGGCAATTGATAGCTTCTGGGAGAGAGAGAGAGTTCTCATTAAGGATGTGAGCCTCAGAAGGTCAACCACACACCAGCGATGGTCCTACATGGACAAGCACATGGGCCGCACAATACTGATTTAAAAAAAAAAAAAAAAAAAAAAAAAGGACATAACGTTGATGTGTAGGGAAGGTGGTAACTTGGGAAGAGTTGTGGGAGGAAGTCAGAATAATCAAAACACAATATATGAAATTATCAAAGGATTGATAGAGATATTTTTACAAAGTAACAGAAGGGGAATATGACTAAAATGCTTACATTATATATCAGAATGTCATAATGACACATCTATTTTGTATAGTAAGTATGTGATAGTTTTTAAATGGGCTTTTTTCACAGACCAAGGATTTAAGCATTTGGAGAGTTGAGCTCTACACTCCAGAAAACTGGAATCCTGGCTTTTCTGAGTTTCCTAGCATATCTGCCTTCCTAGGATGCTGGGTTCATCTTCAGACACATCTTTTAAGAAAAATGTTTATCTCTCTTCTTCCTTCTTTCCTTCTCTCTTTTTCTTTTTCTCCTTCTATCTGTCTAATATTAGTGACAAGAATAAAAATGCAATGTTACATAAAACATGCTGAATGCTAAGGTATGAGACTGTCAAAACTCAGGCTGCTGCAAATCCTCCAATATTTTCAAATATATCACTCAGACGGAATCTTATTGGCCTTCAAAGATATAGTAAGCAGGATAGAAACATGAACCAGGGGATGGGCACGGATGGTGGGTAGGCAGATACTCTCCAAACTTTCCAGAGACGAAAACTAAGAACTTACCCTCTTGGAAAATGACAGAGCTGTTCAAAGGCCTATTGACCCTCAAGGCGCACATTTTAAACCATTGCCAGCATTCTACGGTCTTTCATGTGCCCAGATAGAAAGCTGAGGTTCATTCCACCAGTGTTCTATCCTGAAACACAGAGTCAGTTTTATCGGGGAGCTACTTTACTATGGAATTTTTAGTTGAGGATCATCAGTTCCTCACTGACTTTAATAAAAATATATTTAGTGCTTGATAGCATATGAGATAAATGGACCTATGAACGACCAAGCCTGAGGGTCACCACTGCTCCTTACCCTCCTTGAACTTCAGAGTTCAAGTTAATCAAAATGGGCACATGGATATGATGCCAGGCTTTGTGTCAGTGATCCAGGTGTCTTGGTTATTAAAGTACTTACACAACCAACCAACCAACCAACCAACCAAACGAACGAACGAAAATCCCACAAAACACAAACAGCAACAAACATCTCCTATTAGCAACATTTAAACACTGTGGACTGGTCTAGCTCTGGCCAAGTTCTCTGCTTTTCCAAACAAGTCTACCTCACTCTTGAGTGTTGTAGCCAGCCGTAGGCAGGCATGGAGCATCGTCATTACATATAGAACATCCATGACAGTCAGCAGTGGAGACTTGCTTCTAAAGACTGGGATGTTATCCTGGACTGCTACAAGGCACAGAGGGAATGGAGGAAGGTAAAACGGAGGTGTGAAGAATAAGGACAGAAGGGGCAGTGGGCAGAGAGCAAAGTCCCAAACTCCCCAAAGCTTCCCTTCCCTGCCTTGGAGACACAGGACACTGAGTGGATAATTAATGTGCACAGTGCACTGGCTCACCCTCTTGGGGAGTCATCCTGCAACATCTAAAGTACATGCATTGGCTTCACTTAGTGGAACAGCCACATGCATCACCAAATTGGCCAGTGCCTGAAGAAGGAGGAGGAGGAGAGGAGAGGAAGAGAAGAAAAGGAGAAGGAAATGTGTTCATTTCCTACAGATCTCATCTGAATAAAATAATTGAAGTGCATGCTCATGAAAAGATGAGAGCGGAGGGGGAGGGGAAGAGGATGACAGGACAAAATGGGGAGAGTTGAGTAGGGGGGCTCACTAAAGGAACAGGAGAGAAGCATCAATGAGGATGACCTGATAATCATCTTAGAAAAGTGTTACCCAGAAACTAGGACTTTGCCAAAGAACTCAGACATGTCTATTCATCCTTTGCCATTGGGTAATACTTCCTCCAACACCTTCCACCCACAATCAAAGCCCTCTACTGCAAGCTACTACTGGAGCAGCAATGCAGGAGAGAGAGGCAAACCCCAGAAAGGCAGGCCTGGGAAGCTGCATTCCTCCTCTGCAGTTTGGAGGCTTTCGTAATCCTGACTGTAACTGAATGCTGTCAGGGGCTCAAGAGGCTTCTCTCCTTTACATTGAGAGACAAGACAAGCAAAAGGCATAAACTTTACTGAGAAGACAAGGAAGCCTGTCTGATCTCTGTCTTTATATTTTGAATTTTGAATACACACATACATATATATTTGGCTCTGTGTGTGTGTGGGAGAGAGAGAGAGAGAGAGAGAGAGAGAGAGAGAGAGAGAGAGAGAGAGAGACAGAGAGAGAGAGAGCTCCCTGCCATTCCTCCAGGCAGCTCCCAGAGCCCACGGACAGAGGACAAAGGACTGCTTTACAGTTAGGGCCCTTTACAAGGCACACAACCCTAACCTCCTGTCCTTTGGCTTGCTTTTCTGTCAATATCCTGCTGTCTCCCCCCCCCTTCTCTTTGTCCTACATATGGTGCTTCTGTAGATTATTGTCTCAGATTGCCACTATGTCAGGGTTAGATTTCATCCCCGTGATTACTTGCATAAGCTTGAATTACAGACATTTATATTTTTCTGTGATTTTATTCCAGCGGAGCCCAATTGCTTATGTCGTGGCATATCTGATGCCTGTCCAACACCTCCTCCCCCATCGATTAGGTGCTGTCTGGAGTTAATTAGAGGAAAACCCCTATGAATTGTATCCCTGGTTCTCTGTGGCATTTTGAAATCTTCATAGACAATTTTACAGATGCTTGATCATTATCTACTGTTTTGAGATACATATGGCCATTTATTATTTTGATGTCTGCCACCCTCATGTTTAAATACATTTTGGGATTCAGTTTGGGGAGATTGATATAGACGAACTGTTGCTTGGATGATCATTTTACAGGACTTCAATATTTTCACATGTGAGATTCCTGTCTATTGTTCTTGGCTAGCCTTGGGTATCAGAAAATACAGGCTAGACATTCCTTGGACACTGGGGGTTGAATAAGAGAATCTGCCTATTGTTGGCTGAGTAGGATCTACCTGGCTCCCGTGAGCACAAAACCGGGAAAGCTGAAGCAGTCAACTAGGGAGTGCCCAGCTGCACCTTAGCATGGCAGCTGCTGTCCCACTAACAGGCAGAGCTCGATAAAGTGATCTGTTGGGGCCCCTGAACGTGACTGCCCCGGTCTGGTTATTTAAACCATGTCCCAGTAAATGAAGCACCTAAGATGGCAAACAGAACCAGCTCACAGCTGGAGTGCATTCCAGGCTTCGGCTTCAGAGTGGCAGCTTTCCCGGATCCTGAACCCTTTGGAGGTAGAGACTAAGCGCTACACGTGCAGGCATGAGTCCTGGGAGACTTTAGCTGATCTGAACTGCGTTAAGCTGCCCAGGTTTAGCACCCGCACTTCACAGTCCAACCACGTGATCGTGTCTCCGCCCAGCACTTGGTTTGAGAGCCCTCCTGGGGCACATCTCTGCTCTGCCCTCTCTCTTCGTCCCTTGCAGCATGTAAAGCATCTGTCTCAGAAAGTGAGTGTCCTGTTGTCCAAGGAGTTTTGTGGGTTTGGAAAAAGATAACTGAAACTCCCGTGTGCTGGAGGCAGAGGGTAGTGTTTGCCTGCCTGGCTAATAGCCGAACCCCTGCCCCTGCTACGTGCATTCTATTCTCCCCTTCAGGTCACACACTGCTTTGAAAGAAACGATTTCATCCTTTGTCTCAAGGAACAATCAGTCTAAAATCAATAATACAGAGTCCGACCCGCAGACACAAAGGCAGGCTTGACGGTAAACACCATATCTGCATCCGTGGTGTCTGCACAGGCGTGCCCGCCTGCCCAGCTGTGTCACGCGCTGACCTGCACGTCCACAGTCATATTGTCAGTGAGAAGCTCTTGCAGGCCAGTGGGGAGACTAAAATAAGGACGCAGCATTGGCAGCTTCCAAACTGCTAAGCATTCAGGGATGATGCTGCAGCCAGTCTTGTGCAGGAATTCACACAAAGAGAAGCATTCTGTGCTTTGATTTGTAAAACACATTAAAGAAAGTCAATGGTCACACCCAATATATCACTCGCAATGCAGGGTTCCATGCATATGAAGCTTCCAAGCTAGCAGAATGCTTCTACAGCTTAAAAAACTTAGAATCATGACTATCTTCCATGCAGGGTGAACGGAGGGATTGTGAGGACAGCCACAGAAGGGACCTTCCTGGAAAGAGATGGATGCTCCCAGTCTTAAAGGGGGGTTGGTTTTACAGAAAGACACCCTGGTCAAAGCTCATGAAATAGTCTATTTAAGGCTCGTGAATTTCCTTGCATGAAAATAAATCTAATCTCTACAGAGGGAAAAAAAGAGGGGGGAGCGTGGAACACATACATGCACACATGGAGAGAGAGAGAGGAGAGAGAGAGGGGGGAGGGAGGGAGGAGGGGATGAACCGGAAAGAAAGGGAGAATAAAGAAGGAAAAGAAAAAAGCAAACAAAAGTGGAACAAGATGAAGGAAAGAACAAAGGGAAGGAAGAGAGGAGGGGAGAGAGGAGGAAGGACATCCCTTCACCTGTCTTCAACTCTTGTGGAAGTGGTTCTAGAAGCAGCTAGACTGGGAACAACCATGGATTCCAGGTGAGTGCACTGCTCAGTTCCAGTTCCTCCAGGTTTGCCATGTTCACAAACGTGTCACCACATTTGAAGAGAAGAAAACTCCACACCCATCTTGGAAACTGGTTTCAGAGCTGATGTTAATTTGGATGGAGGTCATGCTCAGTGGAACCTCACACTACAAGATGAAGCTATGAGAAGCTGTGTTAAGGCTGCAGGGCTTCTCTCTGCCTACCTTGAGTTTCTCCTGCAGAACCAAGCCTGCCCCATAGCAGAGCTCAATGAGCTGCAAATAAGAGAGCTGTCCCACGGATGATTTGCAGACTTTGACCTGATACAAGGGCAAATACATTCAAATACATGATTTGTTTTCTGGCTGCTGCATGATTTCAAAGCAGCTTTCTAATGATGGAAAACTCCTCTACCATCCTGGAAATGAACCAGACTGGGTCACAAACCAGCTTCCACTGCTCCCAGCTGATATCCATCTCCTATCACAATGGCCAAAGGGTGCCTCCTTAAAAATAGTTTTAAAGTGGCACATGGGAGTAAAGATTTATTTTTTATTTTTGAATATGATATATTGGCTGAGCCAAACAAATTAAGTTACAGCCTTGGACATCTTAAGAAAATGGTGTCCTTTTGTATTTCCGTTAATTTATAACATTAAATTCTGTAGTCTAATGGATGAAAACACAGATACGGACATCAATAAAAATAGCTTTGGGATTCAGTCACCAGTATACACTGAATGAGATAAATGCATAGGCTGGCCAACCTTCAAAGTTGTATGGAACTCCCCTGCTCGCCCAGCCCTTGAGTCTCAAGATGCAATCTTGAAACTGAGAGAAGAAAAGCCTGGAACTTACTTCCTAAGTGATATTCATGGCACAGTTAATTTTATTTTACTGTTTAAGAATAAATACAGTTTTTATACTAAAATAAAACAGATGTATTCTGGGATAATGTGCAAAACCTCGGTACTATAACTATCACTTGGGTGATGTCCCATAAATCATGCATCCCTGTTTGCATGTCCTTGTGGGATCTGCTCACTTAAAATTCACCTTGGACTCAGGATGTCTGTGTAGAGAAGTTCTCATGGGAGAGATTAAGGCCCTTGACTATCACAGCTGACTTCTGAGCCAGCAATTCTCATTAGCAAGAGAACATTGTAGGCTTTCCTAGTGCCCAGAGAGTAGGATCTATGTGCAATGTTTCCAGGCCAAACTACAGCATTGTGAGAAATAATACATTGCCCTTTGTTATTCAGAGTTGTTTGAGTGGCACATATTCTATGAATTTGAGAACATTTAATGGTGAAGACAGCATTGTGGAACACTATCCACCGGTCCCTGTGTTATTCTGAATATTTCACGGATGACTAAGAAGCATCTGCCTGGAAACATAGTACCTAAGGACCATCCTTGTGAATATATTTCAGGTTGTGACTAAGATAAATTTGATGTCATCTATAAGCATCTTTTAATCATGTCTGTTGGTACCAAGCAGTTGCTAATTAGAAGGCATTGTGAAAGCTAGACTTTCTTTTTATCTGACATTCAGATCTGCCTCATCTTGTTCGAAACACAAGGACAGGCACCTTGATGTTTAATATACATTGCCCACTTGACTAGATTTACAATCCCACAGAGACTGCATCTCTCTCTCGGCATGATGTGAGGTTCTTTTCAGGAAGGATTACTCGAGAAGGGAAGCCCAACCTTTAATGTGGCTGACATCACAGGTTGGGGGACAGATTAAATAAAAAGGAAGGAAAACAAGAAAATCAGATGAATCAAGTGTACTAACTTCATCGAGAGGTGAGCAGGCATGCTCAGCCTTCAATCACCCCACCATGATGGGCTGTATCCCCTAGAACTATAAGCCAAAATAAATCCTTCCTTAAGTTACCTCTTGTAATGAGTCTGATTACAGAAATGAGATCAGGCAGGAAACAAATGCAGGGTGATCAGAATAGTGACTGGCTGTCAGTAAAATCCCAAAGGACAGCCACTGGTTTTCAATATCAGTTTTCAAAGTAGAAACCGAGACTGACTGACAATATATGACACCTATTGTCACACAGAAGAATTTGGAGGCCAGGATTAAAACCCATGTCATCTGAGGCTCCTGTTTTCATACTAGCAATGGTGGCATATACAGTTTTCCCTGAATTCTGCTTGCTATCATTCCAATATGGTTCATATCCATTTTGTGCTGAATTTAATCCACATTGTGAGTGGATGGAACACAATCTGATCTTGTTTAGAGGTGGGGCCCTTGGGAACAAATCAGGATTAGATGGCCATTTGAAGCCCCCATGAAAGAATCCTTGTAGCTTAATAAGAAGAAGGAAAAGAGCAACCAACAAACATAAACATAAACATAAACATAGGCAGCCAGGATCTCTTGCTGAGTATCACCTGAGGCTTGAGATAGCAAGAAGGCCACAACACTAGATGAAGAGTCCCTGAACTTACTTAACTCTGTGCCAAATAAACCTTTCTGAGTCTATGGCATTATATTATAGGCAATTTAAAAATGGACTAAGGGCCAGGCCTAGCAATGCACACATTTAATGCCAGCACTTTGATGGCATCAGAAGGAGGATCTCTGTGAGTTTGGTCTACAGAGTGAGTTCCAGGACATCTGGGACTACATAATGGAGAACTTGTCTTAAAAAAAAAATATTTATTATGGGCTAGAGATATGGCCCAGTAGTTAAGAACATGTATTACTCTTGCAGAAGTCCTGAAGTCAGGCCCCAGTACCTTAGCTAGGTAATTCACAATCTGTCACTATAGCTCCAAAACTATTCAGTGACTCTGGCCTCTGTGGGCATCTACACTCACGGGCACATGCTTGTACACACACATACACAAACACACACACACCTTAAAATAATAAAAGTAGATATTTTTAAATTGACTAATATTCTGATGATGACAAATAACGTTAGGCCATTGTATAGACCAGTAACATAAGAAAGCAAGCGATGTCCAAGTTTACAATACACAAGTACTTTTGAGTTCAGCTAAAAGCATCAAGGGTATTTGAGAATTATAGAAGGAAGAATATTTTGTTTGTTTGTTTGTTTTCTTACGTTGATTGGGAGAAATTCAGAACCTTAGACAGGCCAGGCAAGTGTGTTGCCGTTCAGCTAAATAGCTGCTGAAGCCTGAGAGGTTTTCGTTTTGTTTTGTCTGCATGTATATCCATGCACCACATGCATGACGTTCCCATGAAGGCCCAAAAGGACATCAGATCCTCTGGGACTAGAGTTACAGATGCTTATGAACTGCCATGTGGGTGATGGAATTGAAACTGGGTTCTCTACAGGAGTAGCCAGTGTTCTGAACTACTAAACCCTTTCTCCAACTTCTGGAGCTGGACTTGGCATTTGCTTGTCAAGTACAAATGTGTCAAGATCCATCATCCAACACGACAAACAACAAACAAAAACAAAATTGTTGCAAGGATGCTGAGCATAATGATGGATGAGGATATTCATTAATGAGGTGGTTAGCCAAAGGATGACAGGATCAACCACAACATAGCTTTCATATCCTATGAGTTGTCGTAATGCAGACTCAATTCCTTTGCTCTTATGACTGAAGAGGAAGTCTAGGGTGATGTCTGTTTCACAATGTGTATGGATTTGACTCCTTGGGTTTCCAAAGCTTGGTTTTAGACGGCTGGCTGTCTGAAGTCCTCGGGTTGAAAGCTGAGGAACTTGAGTCCTGGTCTTGACCTTGACATTCTCTCTCTGTCTGTGAGTTCGTTGCGTAAACATTGCATATGTTACTTTTTGTGAGAGATTATTGGAAGGTAAAGCTTGTCTGAAGTAGTATGTGTGGAAATAGCATGTTTAAGTCTGAGAATAGATGATAAATGACATATTAGAAGTAAGAGCCTTTCTTTGTCTTTCTCTCTGTTACAGGCTGTTAACTGCGTCTCTAACACACAAACCCAAGATCAACATTTTCTTCTGCATTTTTGAGCCTAGCTGTTGACTTGTTTGTATTTTAATGACTGAAAAAGTAATGAGGTTGGATTTGTTCCCTTCACTGTTCTGCTCTGCGCCTCATCAAGAATCGGTGTGTCTTTAAAAAATGTTTTGTCATTTCTTCTAGTATTTACTTAAGTTTTAATCAAATAAGATAGAAAACAAGACCATGTATCCCTTTCGTCTCTCTAACATTAAGAAAACAATTTGAACTCTAACTAACACTAACAAATAAGCATTCTTTTAAGGAAAAACAAAACAAAAAACAAAACCCGAGGATGTCCCAGTGGCTTACACTCCACATTTTCACCAAGGGAGAAAGGGAACACCTTCCGAGCCAGCAGAGAATATTGCTGAGGCTGAGTCTTTAACAGGCAGGCCTAGGAAGAGACAGTTAGGCAAGCAGAAGTGTGCCCTTGAAGAAAACATTGGGACCACGCCCCTTCCTTTTTACTCTCCTCCTTCTATTTCCAATGAGATGAGCAGTTTGGCTCTATCAAGCACTCCCTGCCAAGGTGTTCTGTCCTCCCACCTCCAGGCATACAATTACAGAGCCAAGTGACCACATGCTGAAACCTGTAGAAAAATGAGCTTTTCTTCTTTTGAAGTTGATTTTTTTTCAGGCATTTTTGCCCTACTGGCAGAAAGCTGTAGAGAACAGAGTAGGAAGCCCCTGGAGGCAGCGATTGTGTGCTGATGGTCAAGGCAGCCAGCAGCATCTTGGTTACTTTCTGGACTCAAACTCTCTGTTGCAAGAAAGATTCAGCACGATTTCCACTTAAGTTCTAGCAAGAGCTTTATTTTTTAATGTGTCTGAACGTGAAACCATTTTGGAATATACATCCTTTGGCCCTAAGGTCTTAACTCGCTGTCATAAATGCTGCTAGGATACCGGTGTTTTCAGCTCCTCCTTCCTCCAGGGGCTGCTGAAGTTCTTGCTGTTCTCTTGGAGGTGAGTAAGTCTCAGTGCATTGGACCAGAGTCTCCTCACCAGGGGAGGGTGCTGGCTGATGACAGATAACCTTAAGTCAACCCCTGAAAATTCCTTGACCCTGCAGACTGACCTACACTAAGTGCCTTGCTTGAGGGGATGAGAGGAAAAGGATTAATATTCCACAGATGATTAGAAATACCAGCTTAGGCCTCTGCAAAAGCCCCTGTGCTTCCTGAATGATGATAACATCTGAAACAAAATACAGAAAGGACCACAAGTTGGTCCTTTTTGTTGTTGTTTGTCTTGGTTCTGAACCACACACTTTCCACCCAAGCAAAGCCTATTCTTGGGAGTGGAGTTCAAGCCCACTCTAAATCTTATCTTTTGTTCCAACCCCACTCCTGTTTACCTTGTGTGTGTTTCTGTAGAAACTGAGAGCCATTGCTTTTCATTAAGCCAGTCAAGAAAAATCAGTTACCAGGTTTCACTGATTCATCAGCCTAATTACACCCATTCACTGCTCCTTTCATAAGGAGAATTCAGATTCCATCTCTGGAAGACACACACCACCCAAGATACATCTGCTTCCTGGCTCTTTCTGGCTCCTTTTTATCTTAGTCAGTGAAAAGTACCCAGTGGTCCAGGAAACACAGACTAAGCAAAATCTAGGAAGGATAGCTAGTGAGAAGGGTCAAGCCAAGGAGAAAAGCATTTACAGCAAGGTAACAGGAGATGGTGGGATGAAAATACACAGAAAAAGATCTTATCATTCAAAATATCTAGAGAAAGCATTTGGCATATATACTCCAGAGATAGCCCTTGTGTGCTATTGGGCATTGAAAGAGCAAAAAATAAACAAACATAAAAATAGAATGTGAACTCAGTGTCAAGATAAAGGCTTGCCAAAGGGGTCTGAGACACCAGATCAGGGTGGTAACATCAAGCATGGCAAGGGTCTCAGGCTTAGGTGATGGCTAATGAGCAGCTCTAACATCTAAGGCCAGGGAGTGGTGAGGTAGCAATTACGTTCCCCAAACCACAAACTGTTGGGCACTAAGGAGGCAGGTCACTTGTTTCCTGAATTATGAAAGCAATTTCCCCTGAGTTCATGGTCTAAACCTAACTTTGCACTAAATTGAACCTTTGCTCTCAAAGGAGAGTTCAGAATCACAGCTCCTGACTCATGAACCCCTACAGCCGCTGCTTTTTTTTTTTTTTTTTTTTTTTTTTTAAGCAATCTCTTCATTTGGGTCATTTGGGAGCAAGTGTTTTCAAAATTCTTTGCCATGGTCACCTATATCTATGGAAACATGCAGTCCACCTGAAAGAACCAAAGCCTTATGTTCAAGGCATGTGTTTTTCAGTTCTCTGAAGTTCTTTCTGCCCTTTTGTGTGCTGGAGGAAGCTGGACAGAAGAGCACATGGCTATTTAAGACCTGGCTTTCAAAATCAGGCTTGAACAACAATGCCAATAAATCTCACAGAAAAGCATTTCTCCTGATGGCCCTGGGTGCTAATATTCCCTAAACTAATCTGCTTCTAGTTTCTTGTTGGGCTTACTTGCATGCTTCATGTGATGTAGAAAAGGGAGTCCCTTCTACCCTACTTCAAGTATATTTCACACATGCTCGATTTACTTCGAGCCGAAGAACACCAGATGTGGTTCACTGTTAAGTCATCCATCATGCAAAAATCCAAGGGCCTCTAAAGTTCTAGTATTTCTGCCAAACTTTGTTCTAACAGCTAGAGACCAGATCTCAAGATCTAGAAATATGTGTCTGCTCCAAGTCTTCCCTAGGTGAATTATTTGAACCTACTTTTAAGGGATTCTCAGAAAAATTAATTTATGATCTTAGGGATTTCCAGGTAGTAAGTAATTAAATCTGATAAACCTCAATCATAAAGCAGAGGATGAAGTTTCTTGAAAGGGCTGCAGTGACCATCTCTTCTCTAGAGAGTCATAAAGTACTTGTTTGCCTAGTCAAAGTACCCCAGGCCAATCGATGCATCATTTCTTCCTACTGACCTAGCCTAATTCAAGAATAAAGAGATAGACTTTTCCATTCTGTTCTCTCTTATCGAGCATATCCAGCTCATAATTTACATGCTCTCTATTTATCTTGGTGCCTTTATGATCACATTTGGAAAACAAGCATGGATTCTAAGAAACACAATAAAAAGAGTGGCTGAAAAATACCTTGATTGCATTAGTAGATATTAAATAAAGTATCTAAAAATCTCTCTTCCCAGCACTATGTATGGTGTAACCAGTGTTCAGTGTCTGTGGTAAATAATGCCTAACAAATTGCTGAACTACCCTAAGCATCATGAGAAAACTATGGTTATATTAAATTTAAAAATTGTATTTTCCCTCTGGCTGTAGAGTAAGATAATGAACTCTACAAGTGGCTACAAAGACGGAAATTCAGTTTTTCACAAGACTAACAAACAAGCTGTATATTACGCTGGTGGAGACAGAGCCTGAGTCTAGACAAAATGCAAAAATCTCATGTTCAGTAAATGTGTGTAATTAGGGAAATATAAAGAACAGCTAATCGTTAGTATTGCATACACGTCTGCATCTACAATCTTGTTGTCTAATCTTTAGTTGAAAGTTGAAACTCAATCCTCCAGTTTTCAAATTTTGCCTCTCCAATATCCAAAAGGTGCATTAATATTTCTGTAATAAAGATACAGAATATCCAAACTCTCATGAAGTTATTTTTTTTCTACACAGTGACATGCCAGGCTTGTAATTGGTAAGAGCAGGTTTTATTATACAAATAAGCAGACACTGTCTGGGGACAAAATTGAAAGGACTCTGATGGTTTTATTAATTTATTTGATTTACTTCTGGTTTCTCTTACCCAATCTTATTTATGTCAAAGTAAGTTGAACCAGAATTCATTATGTAGTGAAATGTAATTTGAACACTTTTTATTGGCACACAGTGATTCAATCATTTCTCTCCATAAGCCCCATTATCTTCTCTTACATTATTCTACACAGATCAAATCACTGTAGAGGAAATTTCCAAAGAAGCTAAAGAATTTGTGGGGGTGGGAGGAGGAAATACTATGTTGGTAACTTTACAGTGTGAAGCCAAAGCCACACAACAACCAACACTCTGACCATTTGGATCACATATCACTGGCACCTTTCCCCACAGGAAATCAACTGTGTTGGTGAACTTGACTTTTCTGCTCCTTTTCTTTTTAATGTGACTGCATTAAACCATCTTGATTTAGAAATAAGTGACACAGTCAGCCTTGTGTCGCCATGTGACCATCTCTCCCTTTTGTCCGGGATATGTGGGCATCATACTGTCTTCTTCCCTCAAAGACCAGTTTAGAAGTTATTGTGCTTTAGAAACCTTATAAAGTGTTAGTGGATAAAAATAAACATGAGTATTGCATCTTCTAGTGCTTTTCTCCCTTTTCTCAAATCAATTGCACTGTTAGTGTATAGAAGCCCTGAATTAATAAATAGATCAAGTAACCAAAGTCTTTTTTCATGGTGATTGTTTAGAAGCAAGAGTCATTTGAAATACTATAGTTGTACCTGGACTGACAACTGTCTCCTAAGTGCATTCTAAGGAACAGGGACATCCTATGTATTACACCCTCCTGATCATAATTCCTTGTGCTAAATGTCACCAGTGAAATATTTTCATGGGTGGAAACCTGGAGAAAAATGTGGACCAAAGAGAACAGTAAAACATCACTAAAGAAGAAATCCAGTTAAAACATATCTGCTAACAGAAGTGCAAGTTCATCCAGGGAGCCTCTGCCTTTCCCCAGTATCATGGACTTCCACCTTCTACAGTGTGTGTAGCCTGGAGAAGACTTCCCTGAACCTGACAAGCATCAGAGTCATCAGGTGATTTGCAACAATATATGTTCTCTGACCTCATCTCTTGCCAATCAAAATAAACATTGGTTCAAATGCAAGGACTTGATTCTTGGAAAGAATCTCCAGGTGTCCATTCTCTCTTCTCTCTCTCTCTCTCTCTCTCTCTCTCTCTCTCTCTCTCTCTCTCTCTCTCTCTCTCTCTCTCCTCCCCCCCCCCCCCGCTTCCCAACTGGGTACATTAATGTGTTTTTAAAAAGAAATAAGCTGAGTAAAACCTCAAGCAAGAAGACACAAAGTTGCTTTTACCTTCACCTCCCAATGAGATAAGGTTGCCATCATGTGTCTCTCCATCAAAGTGATGTCCCAAGACACTGGCCTTTACCATTTCTCATCATAAGCTCATACTGCCAAACTCTGTTTAGCATGCAATGACCTTTTATGGTAGGAAAAGTAATTGGAAATTTAAATTATAAGTAAGAGAAGTTTTTGGAGAGAATACCTATCTATCCTACAAGTGTATCACGTTTTTCAACATACACTGCCTCAAATCCATGGCTTCAAGTTGTGGGAATCATGAACGAAGCCTGCTTGAATGGGAAGGGGTATCTGCTGGTATAGAACTGCATTATGAATGTATTCTATAGTCACAATGACAACATTCAAATCATGGGCCTTCAGCTTATTAGCCACATACCTTGAGCAGCTTTTTTAAATTCTCTATATTTATTCCCTTCTATGCAATTAAAGCAACAATACTCACTATGTAGAGCCATAGTACAAGTCAAATAAGAGAAAAATAAAATGCTAATATGTTTTGTATATGTGGCATACATATGTGTACATTATTTGTATATGTGCACATGTGTGTATGTTCCCCTGGAGACCAGAGGTCAATACTGGGTAGCATTCTCAACCACTCTCCACCTTTCCTGGAAATGAGCTCTTTCACTGAACCTGTAATTCACCAGTTTGTCTAGTTTGCCTGGCTGACAAGCCTAGAGGTCTTTCTGTCTCTCCCTCCCCAGGACTGTATTACAGGTCCATACTGCAGGAGTAGCTGACTACCTATGTGGGTGCTGGGAGCCCATGTTTTAAGTGGCACTTTACTGACTGAACTGTTTTACCCTCTCCCAGATGCTAGGATGTTTAAACTATACAATAAATATTAGTTATTATTGTGCTGCTGACAAAATTAAACACCAGCTGACATTTAAAACTTGTAATGCTGTATTAGTCAGGGAGAATCTTGAAGGTATAAACCCTGGTTCAGTTACAGTTTTATTGGCTCCTAGAAAGAAAACAGCTGACAAACATGGGGGGCTTTGACTTATTTGGAAACTTCTGAGCGGCTTCCTGCTAGCAGGCCCTCACAGCCCCACAAGCAGCCCTCTCTTGGGCCCTGGCAGCAAGTCTGCTTAGTGATCATTTCTTAGAGGTCATTACACATATGGAATCCTCTATTTAATTAATTTTCCTCAAGTTATCTTACAGTTGTTCTTCACATCCCATTCATTTGAGGTTTCTTCCAAAATCATCTACGTTCCCCATCCCACCTATTCTCCAGATGAAAAGTCACACTTTGAACTTCAATAGGAAGCCTGTGAGAAACTGTTCTCTCAGATGCAAAACATACTTGAAACCCAGTTCACAGAATTAGACAGAAGAATTAACTGTCAAAATGCCAATGGATGGGAGGTGTAATAGAAAGAATAAGGAAAATTAACTTTAAATTCAGCTGTGAGCAGGCGGGGCCACAGTGGCAGTTAGTACACAATTCCAGAGGGAAGGTAGTCTACCTTCTGCTGCTGCTCGATGGGTCACCTCTGTCACCTCTGTCATTCAGCCAGCCGTCCCTCTGCCTACCAAGTGCTGTCCTGGGAATGGGAGCTGTCAAAGCTCTTTGAATGGCCCGTGATTACAGACTTACAAACGTCAATAGTCAATAAGTGTTTATTTCAACATACAGTTTCAATTTTGCCAGTGAGCACTGTCACTGAATTATGGGAAAGAAGCAACTTCCTGACTAGACATTCATCATCGAGCAGATGTATGACTCCACGGCCCCTCCCTGTCCCCATCCTGCTGGGGTTTTTGTTGAAGGTCCCACAGAGTTGTGCTAGTCAGAGATAAGTTTATCCCATCTCACCAGGAAAATTTCCCACAGTGGCAAATATATCTACACACATACGAACACACAGCCCTCACCCACCCCCAGGGTCAGGGAAGAACTCAGAAAATTCTCTTTGGAATCTTCCAGCCCTTTTCCTCTAAAGCCTCGTTTTAATTAGTCTGCAAAATCTCTCTTGGACTGCATCTCTACAACCCCAAGGGCATCACCAATCTGCAGCTTTTGTGCTGTAAATGAACAGGGGTCCAAGGGGCTGGGATTAGCCAGCAAACAATATTTACATTGTGTTTGTGTTTGTCTCTGTAGACTTTGAGCAGGAATTGAGTATTTCAGATCCCAATCCTGGCATTTCCTAAATTATCAATATAAATAAGAGACTACACTCTGGGTCAGGAACCAAATATTATTCCTCCTGGTTAACCTGGACACCAGGACTCACCTACACTTCCCAGAAGCAACTGGGTAGGTGGCAGTTTTGGAGTAAATATGTTCTAACTTTCCAAAGACAAATGCAAAGTCCCAGGCGGGAGGCTATACATGCACTCTGCTCTTATATCTCAGTAGAGGTGCTCAGACTATTAACCCCTTGATGTCCTCTGGTTTTATAGATTCCCTAGTTACACTCAGGAAATAATGTCATTTGTCAATGCCAACTCATGTTTTTAAAGAGACCCCCTAATGACTGACAAATGGTGCATGCCTTTCAGTGAGGTAGTTGGGAATGTGAGAGAATGAGGAACAGAGGGCCTGGCCAAGCCCCACCCCCGTCTGTCTGCCTTCCCAGACACTCAGAGGCTGGTCTGTCCACAGAGCACAGATGAGAAGATATACTCAGCTACTCCCTTTCCTTAGCCCTGTTGGAGAAGTCTGGTCTAGACTCATGCAGTGGGTGTTTGGCCATCATAGCCTTCCTGAAAGAAACTCCAATACAGCTCAGTGTGCTTCTACAAACACGTGGTTGGCATCTCAAGCCAATCTAGGAAGCATGGCATGCTAGCTGCAAAGGACTAAAGTCACTTTTTAAAAAAATCAAAAGAAAAAAATGGCAAAAGTTTCAGAATAGGTTTTGCACAAAAATAAAAGAGAAGGGGAAAATTACATGATTTTAATTAGCAAAACATAAAACTAAGGACTTGTTGCTTGTGATACTTTAGGACTTCTGGGAAAAACCCTAGTGAGGCACTTCTCATCATGTGGGTCATGACCACTCTGGGGGTCAAACAACCCTTTCACAAGGGTTGCCTAGAACCACAGGAAAACACATGTATTTACATTACAATTCATAACAGTAGCAAAATAACAGTTATAAAGTAGCAATAAAAATTATTTTATGGTTGGGGTCACCCCAACATGAGGAACTGTACTAAAGGGCCACAGCACTAGGCTGAGGAGAACTGCACTAGAGAGACAGAAACCATCAGTGCTTGGCAGGAAGTCAGGGTCTTGAGGCCTGTCTACTAGCGGCACCCTTTCCTCCAGTGTCAAGCTGATGACCTGCCATGGAGATATCTCAGCTGTCATGTTCAGAGGTGAGTGTCTTCCGGTATCCACAGAAGGTGCAGTATCAATGCTGCCATTCCTCGGGCAGAGTTAGAAACTCCTAGGATTTAATTTTACACAGGACAGGCAAAGCCAGAAAGAGCCTGACGCCTGGAGTCCCAGGATGGAAATTCTCCTCTTTTGAGGGACCTCATTTGAGACCTCTCTTTCCTCACATCTTTCTGAGCTTCTATTTTCTCATCTGTTGTAAAAGATAGATCCAGAGGCACGAAGCAATTATTTTTTAATGTGAAAATATAATCCATTGCGCCTGGGAGAGGGGAGGCATGTATACATTAGATACAGGCGGTGTAAAGGTAGTGAATACAGATGTTACAAAGATGCTTATAGTCTGTAGGGGCAAGCAGAGTGAGTGTAGAATAGCCTAAAATTTAATGCTGCAGCTTTAATCTAGCTAATGGAAGGCTAAATCTAAGTTTCCATTTGTGCTGAAACAAAGAGGTGTTATAGATCTTAGAGAATTCAACTTACTTCTTTACTCAATCCTTTCCACAGGCTGCTCCCTAAACTTAGTGAAAAAATTTTCTAACCTACCTTCCTTCCCAGTTTTTTATCCTTTGCATAAACTCTCTCTCTTTTCCTCTCTCCCTCTCTGTCTGTCTCCTGCACTGTGTATGGTCACATTTTTAATGCAGTGCTATAAGTATGTATGCCCACAGAGACTGCAGTAAACTGCGGAAGATAAGCCGGACTGCAGATGCTAACACTGGCCCGAGCAAAGGGCTTCGGGGAATTCCTTCAAGGGCTGAGCAAGGGGAGCGGGGTGAATGTGGAGGAACAATTAGATCAGGCACACAGGAAGGGAGAGAAGACTGAGGACAATCAGCTGAGCTGCTTGTGTATACAAAACGAGGCTTTGCCAAAGATGGGTTTACATAAGGTCCAGGCTATGGGCGGAAGGGAGATTCGTAAATGTCTCCAGTCATTAAGAAAATGGTCGGTCGCTCAATGCACTGTTAAAAAATACAAGGCAATGCAAATGTTCAGTGTAAAAGTCAGGAAGATAGGATCTAGCCTGGATCCTTCCTCTTCACACCAGCTTCATGGATGCCTTCTGTTAATATCCTGACATTTGTATCCCAGAATTTTTCTTTTACATCTCATCTTTTAAATGTGGCATGTAAATATTATTTCTCCAGTGCAGAGAATTTTGACATCCTTCTAAATTTCATACTCCAGGTTACAGTCTATCTGCCTCCCAGTACTGGTCCTATCTAAAGGAAGTTGGGGAGACTGCAAGAAATCTAGAGGGGCTGTAGAGAAGAACTCTGTCACCACTGGAGACAACATTAAGGGGATTGTATAAGGTGCCTTAAGTAATGTCAACATTGAATTATATCAAATCAATGTAAGAATAATTATTAAGTGACGAAAGCAGACACTGAAGACCACACATCTGATGCTCTTGTCTTTATTAGTATATGTGCTTGACTCTGAATGATCCACGTTACAAATTCCAGTGAGACAGTTCTCATTTGCTTAATAAACATGTCAATATGGGAAAACATTCCATGTTCCAGTGATCACACACACATACATGTGGACCAGCATGAGTTTCTCAACAGAGAGAGACAGTACATGTTGTGTTTTGAGTCCACTCCGTCACATGAGCTATGAGAGCTTTACTTTAAGTAAAGTCAAGCAACATTTAGCCACGTCATTGTCCCACCCCTTCCCTTTCATACCCTACCTGTCCCTGTCTCATTAGAACCATGAAACTCCAGAGGACAGACCTGCAAAGTGGCAGGGGTTGCTCAAGAAATATAGAGCTTTTTGCCCACAGGGAGGAGGAAGCAATAACCAGATTCAGTCCTATGATCCTAAGGGTCTCATGGAGGAGCATTAACCCACGATCACTTACTCAGACCCCTCCTCTTCCAATGTATTTACAGCCTGGGAGCAGCTTAACCAAACCTAGAAACCAATCCCATTCCACACAGCAGAGCTCTTCCTCCTGCTAGGGTGAAATGTTGCAAAGGCCTCTAATGGGATAATGTGGATTTTGTCAAAGTGAATAAAAGCAGCTCACCCTGAGATCTTAGCCTGAATGATAATTCCAGTTTATCAACCATTAGATCCAAATGTCATTACTATCCACATTGACAAAGACTCAGGGTTAAAAGAAAAAAAATGCAGGAAATAGCAGAGTATATTTGAACCTGGAGAAGGGAAATTCCGGAAGTTACGATAAACTTACTCTCTTTGCTACTTGGCCATTGACTCCTCCCCAAAGCTCAAGGATTCAGAATGTCGAAGCTTAGCCAACTGTACCAGCATCTTCGTAACATAAAGTTTTCCTGCTTCAAAACCCAGTATCTATCTCTGAAGATGAATGTAGAGTGCTAAGAAAAGTTTGACATGTAAGTAGCAGATTTTTGTTCTCTACCCACAACAAAAATTTTTAAAGAAACACCCTGAACATATACCCCTTGACTGCTCTGGAAACAAAGAATGGCCTAAGAAAGATTCTACCCATTCACACTTGTTCCTACAGCTGTCAGGAAATGGCATTGATGGAATTAGGAATTAGGAAGAAATGCAACCAGTAGTTCCATGAACCCTACGATAGGGTGGGAGGAAGAGAACATAGCTCTTCTTTCATTGCAAGCAGACCAGAGGCCAATCCAGAATGAAGCAATGTGGTGAGGGTAAAAACATCAGACAGAAAAGTAAAAATTGACCTGAAAATTTATTACTCTCTAGGAAAACTATCTAGCGGGCATTTCAGTAGATGCATTTTGTAATCTCCTCTCATAAAAATACTCCCTAATTTGAAGACGCATTGTTTTGCTTAAGTTACCAACCACTTTTCTGGGATATTAGGATTGTGTGCTGCTCAGTGTAAATTCCATCATCATCTGACCCTGGGTTCTGTTTCAATGCATAGGAACAGTCAACATCATAGCCAAGAAAACATGCTGAATAAGGACAAGAGTATAACAAAAAGATTGACATCCACCCACAAGTAGCCACTGATAGTCCTAGCCTAGACTTCTATCATTGGTTTCTCCTAGGACCTTTCCCTACCTCCTTTCTCAAAACCAGCGCACAGATCCAGTCTCTTGTACATGGTGAGAACCTGCTTGTTTGGAACTTATGGATTCTGACAATGTCATTATGAAAGTATCAATAGCAAAATACCCTTGTATTTTCACTACTGACCACAGTCTTACTGCTGAAACTCCAACCTGAGAGCATCATGAGAGGAAACTGTTAGTGATGAGAAAAGCATAGAAATCCGAACAGCTAGTGCCATTAAATTTAGATACAGCTGAATGACCAGAATGGACACCCCAGCCTACCAGAGCATCTTTCTCAAGTCAGGGATACTGAGGGGAAGAAAAGGAAACCCCCAGATACTGAAAATGTCTTAGACGGAACCATCCTGGCAATTTAAAACTCTGTAGACTCAGACAGCTAACCTGGAGAGTTAGATGGAAAGCAGGAGATCACAGTTCTCAGCTGAGGAACAAAAAACACTGGGGGTCAGAAATCACATTGTGTTGACCCTAGACACAGAGTCTTGGTCTGCCTCATCAGAAAAAGAGAGTGTCTTGCTTCCAGGAACTTCCCAGCCTACAACACAGAACCTATCTCTCCTGTGACAGTCAGCATGTGAGAGAGCCAACTACCCCACCCTTAGCTTTGTGATCCTTTTCAATTAGACCTGAAATGTCAACCATGCCCAGCTCCCAGCATCAGCCCCTCTGTATTGTCAAGCAAATTGGAAGTAGCTAACAAAAAACCAATACACCTAGCTGCTTCTCCCAGACTTGCCAGTAGAGCCACTTTATAGAAGTACTAAGAATGCCCATTATGAATAAGGGCAGGGGCACACAAAGCCTGATAGCTATAAGCTTCTCATGAGACCTAACATCCCTGTACATAAATGTGCCAGCAGTTGTATCTGGCACGACTATAGGCAACTGAAAGTCTTCTTTCTTGCATCTTTTCGGTTTTCTACTATGTTATTTCTACTATATTTTTATTTTAATTCAAATTATCTTATTTTAGGTAATTTAAAAACAATTTGGGTGATTAAGACAATTCTGTTCTACTAGAAAAAAATCAGGTTTATACCAACTATTATGACCACCTCACTGTGGCTTGTCTGAGCCTCTCCTGGTTTATAACTGACCTGTCATATTGAAGGAACTGGATCAGTCCTGAGAAAGTCAGGATAGGTAGTCACCCAAACACTTAGATTTCTTTTCACTTTCTGATGTATACTATCTTTTAATCATTTCATCCACGCAGGAAGTCAAGCTCTTATAATCAACAAAACATAGAGCATTTCCCCAGCAACAGATATAGCCTCAGAGAATGGGTCACACTAAGCATTGCACTGGGCTGCTGCCTCCGTCTCTGGATGAAGCTCTTCCAATTAAAGAGTAAACCCACATGCTCAGACTGCCACTGTTCATGGTGATCTGAACACATGAGGAATTACTTGTCTTCCCACACTTTTCTTGTCTGTGGGACATTGGGAAGTCTTTTCACCTGTATAGGAAAGAAGTTATGGCCAAAAGGCAACCAAAGAAATCAATATAAAACAATATTGCAACCTCACGGAGCATGAAGTGGCACAGCTTGCCCCACCGGGAGTGAGGTGGGTACCAGTGTGGCACATGGTCCTAGGCAGCCCAGCCACGGTGGAAGAACCAGTAAGGCAAAGCCAACTGTATTTCACAAGGAGGAAACCTAGGCTTTCTGGACAGTTCATAGAATTGAGCCTCACAATCTTTAGTTGTACCTCCTCTACTTAAGGAAGACTCAACTGTCCAGAGCTTCTGGGGGGCAGGTGCTTCTTAGCAACATGGGGCAGGCTGCTGGTTTACATTTGTGTTTGCTAGGGTGTGTCCTGGTCTCTGATTGGCTGGCACATGCAAGAGATGCAGCTTGACAAGGCTGATGCTGTTGATGCAAATGCCCCAGCCAGGCTGGGTCTCAGTAAACCAACTGCATAGGGACCTTCTATCTGCTGGGATACCCCAAAACATCACTAATGATTTGGATATATTAGACTGACAACTCTTATGTGTTCAAGGTGCCAATGAACAATTATCTTGACAGGCTGATGATGAGGGAGTAAAGCCAGCATCTTCCAACCTAGATCCATAATCACTACTTTTGTTTCTCAGCTATCTAGTATAGGAATGAAATGTTTTCTCCAGGAGGCCTAAGTGTCCTATAATAGATACTTTTTTATTTTTATAACAATGCCACCCATTGGTGAAATGCCAAGAACATGATTTTGCTTAGTTATGAATGTGCTTGAAAGTCATTGGCTAAGAAATCCTCACTAAGTGAAGTTTGTGATATGGCTTACACTTTAGATGTAATTATGCAGCATGTATTCATTTCCTTTCTTCTAGGGGATGCAAGTAGCTTTTTTAAAAGCATTATTTGTTCGCTTCTTACCCTCTCCTTTGGAGTTGAGAGTGAATATAATATCAAATTGTTGTACTTAGCAATGGGGGTCCACGGCACCAAAAGGGACAGAAAATTCTATTGGGAACTACAGAATGCAGCAGTGTGCCAAGGTATCCCCTACAGAGTGAGTTGTTAACTCAGTGTGCCATAAACAAAGCAACTTCTAAGTATCCTAAAATAACTGTGCCTTCTATCCTAGCCTTGTTCTGGGCAGAACAGACTTAACTTCTGGTTAAAGTGCAGGCCCTGGCCTTCCAGGGTACATGACCAGTTTCCAAAGCAGCTTTTATGTGGCCAATTAAATGCTTAGAAGAAAATGTATTTTTAAAAGAACAAAAAATAGGCCAAAGACAGGGTAAGCTCTAAATCAATATCTACCCGTTTGTAAATCCTAGCCCTGACCACTGAAACAGACCACAGTCATGTGACCGCACTGAAGTCTGTCATGGCCTCATGTGGCTTTCAGGGCCATCGTTCTCTGATGTCATGAGCTTCTGGAGCCCTGAATAGCATTCAGAACTTTTGCTCATGAGTACTCAAAGCAGTTTTACAAATGTGTTGAAAACCTCTGTAGTTTTGTGGAAACTCTCACTGGCTTTGTTGGCAGTAGAATGGCAATGTGGACATGGCAGTTAAGAGGACTAGGACTTGGACTCTCCGTGACATTTTCAACCACTGTTCAAACAAGCACTCTCTTCCGAACACTGATTTCCTGCACCATTGCTGGATAGGGAGCCTGTGCATGTCTATGCAATTGCCTAATAAGCATATGATCCGCGGGGAAACACACAACTGTGCCTGAAGGAACATGAGACAGACACACTGTAGGGAGGCAATAAGAGTCCATTTTGTTGAAAATTAAGTAACCTTCAAAATAAATGAATAAACTTCAAAATCCTTGCTTCGAACCTGCTTCTGGGAGTGGTTAACCCTAGGTATGCACAGAGGGCATGTTCTTCAAGACAAAAATGTGAAGGTATGTATTAAAGAAAATCTTAATTAAATTTAGAAACAAGGCCTATGATCCTAGCTAAATTACAAGGTTGCTCTGGGAAAAAACAAACAACCAAAACCTCTTGGTTTTAGGAACAACAGTAAATCTATGGATAAAATACATCCCCACCCATCAACTCAAGACATGATTTGCAATTTTTTTCTAGTTAATATGCTTGTTTCTGTTTTTCAACTCAGAAGGTGAGCTTCTATTGTACCCTGCCAAAAGTCTTTCTCATTAGGCAAGGAGAAGATAAGCACAGCTGCCCTTGGGCCGAGTTTATAAGTCCTACTGGTCAACCACCCAATGCTGTAAGACGCTGTGGTTTTCAGACACATCTAAACAGACTAGTTGAATAAAGACCAACTCCAGACTTGATGTTGCTGAGCTCCTCAGCTCCATCTTGCCATCCTGCTCGATCGAGGAGATGGTCTATAGTTTAAGTGACACAGCACTTTGAGGGGTTAGTCATTAGAGCACTCTGCTTTGTCCTGGGAAGGCAACTTCTTGCTTGGCTAGTTATGGAAGCTAAGGAGTGACTTCAAGATGCTGTCTGGCCAGAATTTGCAGATAACCATAGAACTCTTCTCCTCCATCAGGCTTGGATTTAGCCTCCTTTGGTTCCTACAGTGATGCAGGAGCCTCCAAATACCAAATTATTATCAGGCGGTCTTGGGGGAACCTCTGGGCCCTGCAATAAAGTAGACAGACTTTCTATTGGAAAGTGCTCAGGAGCAATTCAGCTCTGTTCACATTGCTCTAAAAATCTTGCAAACCATCTCTGGACTTGGTGAATGAACATTACCACAGAGCTCCTGATAGTGCAAAAGTGTGACAAAGGGCATGATTGCTCGCATTACTCCTCACTGAAGCTATCATGTGCATCATTTAAAGAACCATAATCTGATCATGGCATTCACTTGTTTGTTGTTTAAAGCAAAGCTACGTGAGTACTAAAGCCTTATCACTTTAGTCAAGCCAGTTCTAAGCATTGTCTACTAACTGAAGTGTTTACAGCAGAAGATTTCCTAAGGTCTAGATTAGAGGGGCACTTACAGATCCATGAACCTGATCTGAATCACACTAATGTGTTCTTATTTGCTGTTTGAGCCATTCAAATAAAAAAAATAAATTTCTACTTTCTCTGGGAAATTTGGTCACACCAGGCCCATGCCCCAGTATGATCTTTATTATTTTATATAATTTTTCCATGATAGTCTGTTCCTCCTACTGACATGCTAGATTCTTGAAATTTGGATGCAAAGATTTTCTGTAACACAGCCTATTTCAGTGCTCATCACATTGTACTTAACCATGTGATGATCCAGTTGGGCCTCTCTGGTGAGTTTCACTGAAGTCTGAGATCAAGTCATTATTACCACCCAACCTTTGTAGAAGTATTACAGCTAATCACCAAATACTTAGCATATTAAAATGTACTGTCTGGAATGTACTCTTACAATTCAGTGAAAGGAATCAGATTTCAATCTTCCTGACATAAGATATGTAGTCTAAAATCAACATTCTTGAATATAAAATGCAGCTTCAGGAAATACAAGTAGACATAGTAGCATATGATCCAAGCCTGTGATAGATTTAGGAGGATGGTGATGATATATAGTCCAATGACATTTGGTTTAAAAGCATGAGAGAAATACTAAACTATTTTTCCAATCTTAGTAATAATTTTTTGTCATAACCTATGCATCTCTTGGGAAGAGCATCCCTTGAGAGGTTATTAGAAGTTAGTTTGTTTAGGAGATTCAATAAAAATCACCTATCTACAACTAATCTCTCAGCATTTCATGGGCTTAAAGCAAGATATACTCCTGCATATCCAGTCACTGTGTTTAAGCTTTGAAATAGTTTAGTTGGAATGATTGTAATTTTTTTAGTCAAAGAAAAGATTTCATAAGGCATATTTTTCTAAAATTGCCTAAATCTAGTTAAATTGCCTTGTAGTTGGTTAAAAGTATATTCAATATAAACAACATGTACACAAGTTTGACAGAAATAAAATCAATGAAAAAGGACTATGGAAAAAAAGAAAAAAAGGACTATGAAGACTCTTTGTTATAAAACCATTAGTAACTAATACTTCAACAAAATATAGTTACATCTGGTCAACATCTGGTTGATGTAAAAAAAAACCCACTATGTCCTGTCCTAAGTTATAAAGTTTCTGCCCTTCCAAGGCTAAAGTCAAACTTGAACAGAACTGCAGAAACAGATGCACAAATTTGTCTATACTCACACAGAGCTCAGGACATCAGAGATACTGAAGGTTAATGAACATACTGGAATGAAGTGTGACATGGGGGTGGGGGTAGGGCAGAAAGAGAAGGATAAAATTCTTCTTTATTCCCATTTCTTTGGCAAAGTATCCATGGGAGATATGTGAGTTTTTAAAATGTTTTAAAAAATCATCAAAGTTAATGTCTGGAAAAAAGTGGTTTCAGATTATATCAGATAAGATATGTCTGAGAATACTAGGCCTGGGAAGGTGTTTAGGTGATGGGCTCAGAGAGTCACTGTAAGAAACGACTAGCTAAAGAGACTTGGTCTAGAGCCCAAGACAGAGGCCAGAAACTAGGGGCTCCGTAGCTCTCTTACTGTCCCTCCCAAGTGTAGTTGACATAACATGGCTGACCCACAAAACCAAAAGGCCTGCAGAAATAGCCAACCTATTTTTCTGAAATCTCCATAAAGCCTAGATTGAGGAGGTGACTTCTGCAACCATCTCTTAGAACTCTGAGGGAAAATGTCCAGTGGGGTCACAAACCCTGTAGTCATGCACACACTTCTTCCATACAACCACTGCCCCTTTAAATAAAGGATTTTTTAAACAATATTTTTGAGGGCTGGTCACTTGGTATTAGATAATCAATTGTTGTGCTCTTTCCCAGGGAAGACTATTTTTTTCCCACTCTCATTATTTCTTAGTAGCCTGGTTCTTTGTGTAGAATTGAAGCCTTTGGTATTCCTGAACCCATATTAACGTGACTATTATTGCTTTTGCTCATTCATTCCTATCGGGCCAATGGTCTCTGATAATTTGGCCTTACTTCTCCACTGGGAGAAAAAAAAAAAAGCAAACTTTATGTTAATTTTAGTCAACTTTAGCTATCAAGCCTGGGGCTGATAGAATTATACCACACAGCCTAGTCCTGATGGAGACCATGGAGTCAAAATAAGAAATTCCTCCTGAGAGCAAAGGAAAGACCCCCAGGTTCTGTTACCACAGTATCATGCTTTTTCTTTATATTTGACTGCCGTGCATATAAACACTTCAAGGATCCTGGGTGATGCCAACCTCCACAAAGAATACCTAATTGTAAACAATGTCGCTTTTTGTCTTGGTCATATCATAGTTATTAGAATCAATAACACCATGACTTTGAACAACACTTCATGTTCAAGGACTTTACTAATCTTTAAGCATCCTTTTGTACTTGTCATATAACAAATTCAATTGATATATCTTTGGTGAAGTCCAGTCTCACACATCACAAACTTAGAATAATATTAACTCTAATACTCAAAACCAGCACTAATCATAACATACCTTAAAGTATAAATTAATATAAGTAAATGACATTTTTTCCTTATGTACAGAAACATCTCATTGTTATGCACCCTCCAGTGAGTTTTCAGCAGAATATCAGGCTCTAAACCTAACTTTATATTTGTCCTCTTTAGCTCTGAGACAGTACAGTAGAGCAGCACTTAAGGCAGAATAAAGAGATGTAGCTAGACAGTGGACAGCTACCTCATCAATGCCAGGGAGCCCCTGGAGTCAGGGACACTTGATGTCCAAGCCCCCGAGGCCTCTTATTCATGCATGAGAGAAGGCCTGTATTCAGATGGAGAAAGCCTGTGCATTTACTATGCCTTGAATTTTCTGCTGCTCTTAAGGTCTTGGTCCATATTTTATATCTGGCCAGCAGTTCATCAGATAGGAAAAGGGGCCTCAGCTTGCCAGGAGAGGCTGATAGACTAGCATGATTACTAAAAGTGAAGTCATCTTTCTTATGCTCACACTACTTGATGTAACAGTTATGACATCACAAGGCCTCGTGCTAGAAATCAGGATGAGAAAAGAATACAGAACTACCCCAAAATCAATACCACCTGCATGAAACACAGAGCCTTTCTGACTGCCTAGAATGCATGCTTTAATTGCTTGCAATAAGCCAGATTTAAGTTACATCAATTGCCTGTCAACTATAAATTATGTATATGCATTCTAATGACACTTCTGCTTTTTGTCTCCATCCTTCTCAAGATAAGCATGCTTGATTATAACTTCATGTTGACAAATGATTGTAGAAAACAGATTCCATATCTGCCCACAGTTCCCAGCCCAGCAGGAGGCAAACCCTGAGAATTCCCTAAGTAACCAATGAAAGAATCTAGGCCAAAGAGTGCAAGAATCCTCAAATATTCCTCTGCCTTCAGCCCCAGCCAGCCTTGTCAGAGGCCCTGATAAACAGAATCATCAGAGCAGCTATGCAGCAAATGGGTCAATAAGTATAAACAGCTGTACTTACATGTGTCTGGCTTGAGCTGGCTGTTGGTGATGCCAAAGTACTGGGGGTTTTCAATAACAGGAATCTTGGTCATTCCAATAATGACAGCATCAGGACCGCCCTCTGAAGAAGATGGAGTATTACTCCCATTGGAGATGTGGTGGAGGGGGCTGGCTGAATCATCGTCATTGCTGATGACAGAAGCCGGGCCTGGAGTGGGAAGAAGCATAGGCATTCTGTAGTTTAATGGCTTCAGTTGAACTATAATTCACATACACTTCAAATGTGTAATTTCAGCAGGTTTTGGTATGTTCACTGAGTGTTGCCATCATTACTACAACCTAATTTTAAAACATTTCCCCTGCCCCATTTAGTATGTATCTCCCATTTCCCCCACTACCAGTCCCAGACATCTACAAATTTTCTTTTCCACTCTGAGTTAACAAACCCTGGCAATCTCTATAAGTGCAGCCAATGTAACTGATGACTTGCACTTGGCATCATGTTTTTAAGTTGACTCTCACTTTCATGTGCATCGATACTTGCTTTTTATTGTTACATGATCCTAAATTGTATAGACACAGCATGCATTATTTATCTGTTCCTCTGCCCACTAAAGGATTAGGGACTCTGTGACTCATAAGAATAATGCAGTTGTGAACACACATATACACATTTTTGTGGGGATGTATGCTTCCTTGGCTGTTATGTGTTGGTAAATCCCAGGGAAGGCCTGTGCTTAACATTTGAGCAGCTAAGCTGATTTACAAAGTGTCTGCACAATGTTGTGTTGTTCAGTTACCAGCATATGAGGGGACTAACTTCCCAGGACCTGGGGTTCCATGAACATCTTAAGAGCGCCCTGTCACTGAATGTCTGGCACAAATCCAAAACACTTGTTTCTCTGGAGACTTAAAGTGATTTTGAGAATTTGGAGATCTAAGTTTCTTATATTCACACTTTTACTCAATTCTTCACACCTCTACATCCTCTTACAGTTGGGGGTTGTGTTAGAGAATGCCCAATTATTATTTTATAGGACTGGAGAGAGATTAAGGATATAAAAATGCATTAAAAACTTAAATGTGCTTTATAAACATCAATGGATAAAACCTGTGATATTATTGAAATCCCTTTATATTAGGCAATAGCTTGATTAATTTCCATACAAAAATTAATTTTAACCCCAAACCTCAAAATATATGCCTCTATATTATTCACTCTACTACATTTTGTCCAGTGTATCCACTGACTACTCAAATCAACCAAAATTGACAATTGTAAGTAGATTCAGGAGATACAAATGTATGAGAAGACTCCAGAACACTGAACATCACATGGTTAGGTGTTTCACATGTAGGAGTCCAAGTCTTTCAGACATGGTTTACGCATGCCTGTGAAGTGTATGGAATGAACACACTGTCCCTAGAGACTGTGGACAGGAAAGTGCAGGGTCTAAGCAAAGCAAAGTGAAGGGCAGAATCCAGCTCCCAGGCAAGGCAATGGCTTACTAAAACAGGGATGTCTATGTTGCACTTCAGCCCAAGGGAGCGTTTTTTCCAACCTCCCCCAACCCCCCAGTATGCTTCAGCACCTCTGTGCATTATCCACCTTCTCCTCATCCTTAATGATTTCCAGGTAAAACAATTACAAAAACAAAGGCTGTTTTGTCAGATTCTGATACGGCTTGAATCCCTATTCAATATAGTGATAATCCACCCACCAAACTCCAAGATCCATTTCCCCCTACGGGGATTATTGTAGTTTGTAGTGATAACAGTTAGACATTCCCCAGCTAGTTGTGTCTTAAACAAAGTACGAAGGCGGGGGAGACCTACTGCTATTACCGGTGGTTTGTGAAACAGTTTCTCAATGGGAGTGCATTTAAGTTGTATTTAATAATATACTCTGGCTTGATTCTACAAACATGTCCTTGCACAGTCAATTTAGAAGCCACACAATGCTCAAAGCCAAGGCAAGCCTGCTGGTTGTGCTCATCTTGTGTCTTGCTCATCTGTGTTCACAAACAGTGGAAATCTTGCCAAGAATAGCTGTAAGGACAAGTTCTTACTAATATATCCAGCCATTTCTTTTTTGTGATCTGCTTTTTGACAAGCCTGGATCACTTAGCTTCGAGCCAGTGATGGAAATGGAGATGTGCTATGCTTGGGTTTCTTCATTGTCAGTAAAGCTTTCCTGCCACTGGCTCCTGTGCAAGGTCCCCAGAGCAGCTGTTCCCTTCCAGAAGGCCACCAGCTACAAAAGCTCACTAGAATTGCTAGTGAAGGCTGCTTGCAGAGTAAGGGGAACAATCCTCCATTGTTGGTGGGAGTGTAAGCAAGGCTGCATATTTTCATAAGATTCCAGGTTCTACCTTGACCCCCATGGATGGAGAACTTGTCATCTTCAAATACTCCATGTGCTATCATAGAACTCCTCCTGGAAGCTGAGCTTGAACAATTAGCCTCATTTACTTTTGTCTCTAGTTGTCCCCTGGCCCCAGGTGAGCATCACAACAGTGCTGTGTTTCCAGTGGAAGGCAATGGAGATCTGTCTAGAAATCCAGCTTTAACTCATCGACCAGCTACACCCTAGAGCCCTTGTACACAGTATCTTCCTGTTTGGATCCGACCAAAGAACTCACTCTCCTCCTCCATCTCTACCAAAACACACTCCTTGTTCCCTAACCCACTAGCTAAGAATCAGTCCCTCATATAACTTAGCACAGAGGGACAAGAGCTGAGAACATGGTGACCATGCATTCTATCCCGGCACTGGTAGAAACCGAGACAATTTTTCAAAGCTTTTTCACTTTGCAGAGAGTCACTGTTGACAATGGAGCATCACGAGCTTCTGCAATTCATCAGAGGAATATTAATTCAACTGCTGTTTCCCTCATTAGTGATGTTCCAAAGCCTAGAAGATTGATATGGCTGGCAAGGTTGTGGGAATTAAGACCATTTTTCTATGAACACTTTTAATATAATGGAACACAGAGCACAGCAAAGTTGGGAGGGGAGAAAAGCTCCCACTGGGGACAATGAACGTCTATATAATTTGACAGCAGCCTGTCTGCGCATTCTATGATTTGTGTCTTTGTGTGTCTGAGCACACAGTTGAGCAGACATGTAAAAAAGGAGAGAGGAGTCAGAGCCACATCACAGTGTGTTTAAAAAAAAAAAAAAAACCTCATATGAGTACTTGAAAATTGTATTATAATATTAATACAAAGTTTAAATGTCTAGGAATGTACATTGCTACTTAATTTGGGGTAGTTAGTTCCAGTAACAAGACGGATGAACAGGAGGTACATATGGAAACATTTTAGTTCATTCTTATTTCAATATAAAGTAAAAAGAAGTATTGAGAGACACAGCTTTCTTCCATCAGAGATCCACAATAATATATCCTATGTATTTGTTTTTTTAGATGTTCTAAGTATAACTGAACATATTTTCCAATGGTTAAAATGGTCATCTGGGAAATGAGTTCCCTTCTCAATACGAAGCATGCCTTCAGCAGAGGGAGGGTTGTTACTTGAAAGTAACTGAGTGTACTGACAGTGCTTTCCTCTGTTATCTATGGGCTAATGCTTTGGCCCCTGTTACCTGCTGTCCAGTTTCTAGATACAGTAAATGCCCTGCCCACCAGTATGTCTTCCACATACAGATCAACACAGCCTATACCTTGTTGTCTGCCTTGTGTGGTCTTCATACTCCAGGTCACTTGTCCTATCATCCTAAGGCCAGATATCATGAAACTCAGGAGAGCATGGAGGCCCAGTTCCTGCTTATTTACTGCAGGCAGACAGTCCTAGAACTGGCTCCATGGCCTCCTTCCCCTCAGGGAAGAGCTCTGGTCCCATTTCCCTGTTTCTTCTAGCTCCTGAGTGGCAGAGGGTCTCTGTGTAGCTACATACCATGGCATGACATGTTTGGAAGTTCTCAACCATAAACTCTCTTTACAGTGGTCCTATATCCTAGCTGCCGGCCTCACCACACTTGATGAACACAAGAAAAGCCTCTGGTAGACTACAGTTGGGACATTCTGAAGAACTGTCTGTGCTGCTGCTTTAGAGGGTACAACACATTTTTTAACATCTTCAGGGGTAAGGACCCATCTATGGTTAAAGATGTCTGGAAAGCACTGAGGTGGATATAGGATTAGCTTCTTAGGGCAAGGAAGACACCATCCTCCAATGCTGTCGTGGGATAACTGTCTACCTTCCTCAGCACACATATCTCTGAAACACAGGGAACCCTATGGACTAACCTGGAGCTGAAAACCCCTGGTGTCTCTGGAGAAGAGCAGGTTGTTTCTAAAATATGACTTTTGGGAGCTTCCCAGAGTCCCATGATACTGGAGCTTGGTCCCTGTCTACTTCCCCTCCATTCGGTAAGAGGTTTTAAATTAGAATCTTTGAGGCTAGCAAAAAAGTGAAGGTTGGTGGTTTTTTTCCCTCCCAGGACTTTTCTGGACAGTCTGTCTCAGCCTGAGATTGGTCATTTGCAGCTCACTGGACAGACACTGCTAGAGAACATTTGACTGGACAAAGTCCCATGTCAGAGTTAAAAAGATAAAGGAAATAGGATTCAACTGGGCAGTAGTGGTACATGACTTTAATCCCCAGCTCTTGGGAGGCAAAGGCATTGATACAACATAGTCTTCAAGATGAGTTCCAGAACAGCCAGAACTGTTACACAGAGAAACCCCGTCTTTAATAAAAACAAACAACAATAACAACAAAAACAACCAAACAAATAAAAAAGGAAACAGGCTTCCTTATATGACTGGGCTAAGCAAACACAGGACAGACAGCTCAGAAATGGGTGGCTTTCTTGTACACATCTGTAGTCACTACGAAATTTTAACTATAGTCAACCATGCTACAAAAAGGAACAGCAACCCAAAGACTCTACCCATGATGATCAGATCTTGGAAATCCGCAGAAATGATAGAAAACTGTCTTTTCAGGCCTCCAATATAATTTTCTATTCTTTGTTTTTGTACCCACAGAAAATACCAAGCAGAGTGGAGGTCCCGAGAGATCACACCTGATTTGGGTCCTAATGATGAGCCACACCATCTGCATTCACTCCACAAGCTACATGCTCTGCATTTCTATTGTCTGCATTTGGTCTGAATGCAAGAAACAGAATGTAATCAAGCACAAATCAACAGTGTCTGGATGTGTAAGTCTGTTTTTGAGGGGAAAAAATCGCCATAAATGAACAGCTAATTTACCAGTTTGGAATTCTATTGCATCATAGCCAACAGAACAAAGTTAAAGCCAAACTTGCCCAAGCTTGCCCATTCAGTCAACTGTGCACTGCACTGTGGTCCTGATGTAGCTCTAGCCTGTGTCTCTAACCTTCAAAAGACATCACTGCTTAGAGCGGAGACAGCAATCAGCATGCCCATTGGATTACAAACAAGTCAGCTTCAACTGTGCAAACCTACTTACTACACACAGAGTTTACAAAAGAAATGCTTTTCTAAAAAATGTAAGCTAAGTCTTTTGCTTCAACAAATCTAAAATTGGGAAGACAGAAAATAAGTCAAAGACCAGTGAGTACAGAGAGCACTGAGACCAGCGAAGAGAGAGAGAATCTGAGCAGGTTCTGTGGAGCCAAGCTACAGAGCCCAGGGAAGCCCGAGGAGGAGCGACTACTTACCCCTTACCCACACCTTGTCTGGACTTCCCCAATTCCAAACCATGAGACATCTGAAAACCACAACAAAACATAAAATAAACTTCGAAAGAGAAGCAGAAACTGGAGAAAGTCGACTGACTGACCTTAGTCATATCACTCAATAACATGCTCCCAACCCCCAATAAAGTTTAAAAAATAAAAACCATTGGACACCAAGACTTCCTCTCAGACCTGGAAGCTGGGTTCCAGATTCCTGTGCAAGTACTTATATTTCATGTCGAGAAGATGGAAGTTCAAACCAGAAAGAGGAAACAACCTATCTCCCAAGGAAATGGTTCAAGCCTGGGACTAACAGTCTGAGCCTTTGCTCTTCCTTCTTATCATCTTCCTCTCCCAAAGTGAAGAAATCAGTCCCTTGCATTGAATCACCTAGCAGGAATGCCTGGGGGGGTGAGGGCCCACAATACACTGGACAAGTGTGCCACAGGTTTGCAGCAATGTGGGGGGAGGGAGGATGAGAGAAAACATCTTATTTGAAGCTGAGAGAAGCAATAAAGAACAATACATAATTCCTGGGTAGGGGGAGCTGACTGGGGAGGTTGGGGATAATGGAATGCTGCTTAGTCACTGTGTGATGGGCAGCATGCAGCCCTTATAGCACCAGACTCTGCTGAACACGTACACATGTGCAAGACCCCTGTTGTTCGGAGGGAATTCGGCGACTAAAGGCATAGGCAAAGATCTATTCCTGGGACTCAACAGTTGCCCTGGGGGACTTCTGGCTTCAAAAGTATTTTCTGTATTCTAGAAAAGGCCAGTAAAGGAGCAGAGACAATCTAAATCATGTGCTTCTTTGCTTTGGGTCTCCGTAGGGTTCTTCATAGTCTGTTAAGGTTAAAGTTAGGTCCAAGAACTGGGTTAAGTCAAACAGTGCAGGTAAAAATCTCCCTGCACTCAAGGACACCTCACAAAACTGCTCGCCTGGTTGTTTTAGACTTAAGCTTAGGCTTTCCCTTCCCGGAATTCTGCGTGCCAGGCTTTCAGCCTAAGCTGAGATCTGTTTATTTCACCAGTTAGTTATCCAGCTAGATAGTTAGCTATTGAGGTGAGGGAAATAAACCCTAAGGCTTTAAGCAAGTGCTGAGATTAGCCCTGGGCCCAAAGCTGACTTTCACAAGTGGTTGGCATTCACCCTTCCTGCAAGGCTCCAGAAACCAGAATGAAAGTCTGGCCACAAGGCGAAGCCAGATAAAGATCCTTTGCACAGGACACATCAGCTTCATTGAGAGCAACTCTGGCCTAACGTTAGTGTCATGCTCATAGAGAAGCCATGACCAACCCTACTCAGAAGATTCATTTTTCTACTGGTCATTTTTGGGGTAGTCTATGCATTTGTTTCTTTGACAGTGTTGAGGATCAAACCCAATGCTCTACCACCAAACTACCTCCTCTGCCCCTCAATATTTTTTGACTTATCTTTATAAAAAATTAAATCATAGGCTGCTTTTCAAGATTGCTTTCTTTTCCACTTAAATAATTTTTCAGTATTTTTCTTTTTTTTTTTTTTTTTTTTTTTTTTACAGAAAGCTCACTAAAGGTCAACATTGATCTCTCACTGACTGTACATTTTAGGATTATCTCTATCCATTAACTTACAATAATCATAGGGCATTGAACATCTTATACATCTGAGGTGCTTACCCCCTTTCCAAGCATCACTGTAGCAGGGCAAATCTTGTTAATGAACAAAATTGATACTGAGGACAAGCTTGATCAGAATGGCTTTGAGCTATATCAAGTCTAGTTTTACCAACAATGTGTGGGTGAAAAGTCTATAGCTGAGCTCTAGCCCAATGTGCAAGTGAGGGGCATGCTATTTCCAGTTTCCTCTCTGCTGTTCATGCAGCTCCATCTCACTGGGCAGAGATCTGGCAAACTGTCTCCTCCTATCTGCAGCCCTGAAATCATTACCAAGCTGCCTGTTGAATGATGCTGCATGAGATAAGAAAAGTGTAGGCACACCTACAATACCCACTTGTTGTTCAGCCATATCTTTCCTGGATTACAAATTATCCAAAAGTTGCTGACAGGGCATGATCAGAGAGGCTCATATACTCACTCACTCCACAGTGATAACGGACAGGGACTCTGTTCTGAGAACTGGGTTTTCTTCCATCTTTTAAAATTGCCTTTCTCATATCCAGAGTTTCCAAAATTCACCAAATTTTTGGGACATTATTATTAACTGAGTTGTCTGTGGATTCAAATACAATTAATAGTTATGTATCCAAATAGCAAAGCCGAGGCTTCAAAGAGTAATAATTTAAATATCTGTCTGAAGAGGCTTCTGGTGGGAAGAGGGTCACCTAGAAGTACCTCAGTGTGTGTTGGGATGAGGGAACTCAGAGGAGGACATGCTGCTTCCTCCTAGAGGAAAGACGAAGTTTCAGGAGACAAGATTATGGATTCTACAGCACAGATTAAAATTAGCCAAGCACAGAGTGGGGATACAGGAGGTTAGGGATGCCCCCAACTTCCAGGGTTCAGTTGAACAGTTTCTGAATTGACAGTTTATTAAAGCAATTTGCATTTGACAGATGCCACACTTCAGATTTTGAACTTTGAATCTCATCTCGAGGTTTCTGACTCCCTGGAGACATTCAAGGGCAGAAGCAGACACAGCTCCCACCAGCCGAGGGACCAAGAGCTTGCCATCAGTGTTCCATGGAGCACTGCACTGCCAACATATTTGAACATTAGACTTGAAACAAGAAAAAAAAGTATCAGAAATCTCAGGACAGGAAGAGACAAGATCAGTTAATAAATAGAGTAAATAATAAACAGACAGATTGTTTTGGCTGCAGGATGGAGTCAGAATTATGGAAGAGAAAGACAAAGAACAAGAAACTGGCCAAAAAGTTCAAAGAGGAAACTATATCATGGTCTGGGTGTGGGGAAGCGGGACAGTGAAGAGATGGGCAGAGCTAGTTAAGGGGACTCTGAGGAGGGAGCCACAAAGCTCACAGCTGAGGCTGTGAGGTGTTTGATAGCACTGTCCATAGAGTCCAGAAGGAACTTAGGACAGAAACAACTTTACAACTCTACATGGAAGCTTCTAAGACACAAACCCCAGATAAGACATTTGGGGCAAGAATCTCTACTTAGGTGTTTGGGAAGAAGTGAGAGCAGCCTTCTTTAATCTAGATTTTAGTGTCCTAAAGGCCTGTGTGTCCACTGGGTCCCTGGAGTATGTCTACTGGGAGGTGGTGGGATCATTAAGAGGTGGAGCCTAATGCTAGAATGTTAGGTCATTGGTGAGTGGGTCATTTAGAGGATTGTGAGGCCCCAGACTTTTTATTCCCTGCCAACGGGTGAGCAGTTTTGCTCAGTCATGCACACTTGATGGGATAAGTGGTACAATGTCCTCCCACAAGCCATGCAGATGGATGGAATCCGTTAAAGCTATGACTCACAGTCAACCTGTTCTAATTGATCAGAGGCTTTGCTATGGAGACAGAAAGCTGCTGATGCAAGAAGCATCAGGTTGTCCAGTCTCAGGACAGTTAAAAAGCTCCAGCTCCTCAGGGAACTGTAGAAACAAAGTGAGGTCTGGATGGGACTTAGTCCCTGTTTGGTTTTAGTCACAAACACAAATAAGAGCAAACAACTGAGGCTAAATTTGGATAAGCTTATTCCTGACTTGCTGATGTTTAGGCTTGCTTTAGAAGGGGCACAGTCACAATAAAGACAATAAAAGCTTTGGGGCCACTGAGGCCAAGGAAATCCAAGAGCTTCAGAGAGATGAAGTAGCTGCCATTCCCCCAGAAGCTCTGGCCATTCCACTGTTCCTTCTTGATGGATTGAAGCAGTAGTTGTTTTTTTTTTTTTTTTTAAAGAAACAATGTTCTTCTTTTCTTATGGTGGTCCACCCATGGGGATTTGGGGTATGCCCAGCCTCCATTTATTTTCTGTTTAATAAAAGACATTTTGTTCACGGCAAAATGAAGGGCTCCCTCAAAACAAAATGTAGGTACAGTCAGCATTAAGAATCTGCCACATTAGGATTCTATTAAGAAATTAACCAGTTAAACCCTAATGATTTTGTAAAATGCTGACCCAAGGGGTGGGGGAAATAATACATCAATACCTCAGCAACTCTGAGACAGAACTGAACTGAAAAAAAATAAATATCAAGAAAGATTAGTTTTTCAAACATCTCTCCAAGGAAACAGGATTTGTAAGTTGAAAAGGGAACATTCACAACCCAAGTGAAAGCCAGAGAAGGGCAAAGGGAAGAAACTTATCTGTCCCTGTAGATCCTGGCCACACAAGCCCTCAGCATAGCATTCCAACAATTCTGACCTCAAGACACCCCAGTTTCCTGACTGCCTTTTATATTTCACAAAAACCACATTTGTACATTTGTATGTGAAAAAAATCACTAGTTTCCAGCCCTTAAAACTCTGCAAATTTAGAGTTTTCTATGTTATCCAATGTTGTTATCTCCCCCATCCTACATCCCGAAGAATAACATGTCCACCACTTTGGGGGAGCAGATAAAGGTAATACCCCTCACATCCACTTCCTGAGGCTGTGCCTACTCACAGAGGGCATAGGAAGGAGGTAGCTCCAGGCTGCTTTGCCACAGGGAAGGTGCTGAGAACAGTGAAGACATCTCAGAGCATGAACTGACTACTTCCAAACACTGAACTGCTGGCCACTGGCATGGAAGAGAGGTGAAGCAAAGGGTCACACTGCTGACAGTTTCTTTTCTGGCTGACTTGCAATCCACTAACTAAACAGCCAGCTTCAAATTAATTCCAGTTCCTCTGGTCTCAGAAGAGTGTAGTTCAGGGCCAAGTTTCCACTTCACTTCCACCTTATCTCATACTTCTGGACATAAGCATTATAAACAAAAGTCCCATCTAGACTAGGAGGAGGGACTGGGTTGAGTTGAACTGATATTGAGCACCACAGCATAAAGGGTAATCCTCCTTGCCAACCTTCACTTGAGGCATTGCTTCCTCTAAGCATCAATTTCATTTATTCTCACTATTTCTGAGAAAAATACAATCAAACAATTCCAAAGGTTGAAGAGCTGGTTCATCAGTTAAGAGCACTGGCTATTCTTTCAGAGAACCTAGAGTTAATTCCCAGCACCCACTCCAGTACCAGGGGATCTGACACCCTCTTCTGGTCTCCACAGGTACTACATGCACATGGTGCACATACATACATGTAGGCAAAACATCCCTACACATAAATAATTTTTTAAAAACTTTCCCTAGGTCAAAGAAGATGTGTTATGGCTTAAACCCTTACAATTTACATTTTTGTTTATTTCTTGCTTCTTAGACTATGTTTCCCAGTTGCCTTTGCAGTGAGTTGCAGCTATGTAATCAAATTCTTGCCAGTGAAAAGCCTGGCCACTCAAAATCCTCACACTTGCCACCTGTGCTATTTGTTCTTCAACTTGGCCAGAATGAAGAAGGCAAACTAGGTATTTATGACTTGAAGATCACATTTTCAAGGAAGAATTACATGTGAGTGTAGATAGAATAGAAAACAGCCCAGAGCTCTCCAGGGGGTAATCATGTGAACTCAGTTCCCACTTACCCGCATGCAAGAATCAAACCAACATTCTTGATCCATTTTAAACTCCGGGCATATTTGCAAAAGTGGATACTGACTCTAGCTGATGCACATAGATAAAGAAATGCACATATTTAAGTAGAGCTTTTGTGGATTGCATGCCTTCTTGATAGCTCCCCAAGTTCCCAAACCTCAAATTCAAAATTTTGTATCTGTTCCTATCTGCACTATTCTGGAGATGGAGCCAAGGGACTTCTCACTCCAACACACAAAGAGTCGCTAACTACAGAAGAGTACTAGAAAGAGTCGTCTGTGTCCATATTTGCTTAAATCCATTCCCTATCAACAGCTGCATTTAGTGTTGAGACCTTTCTCTCCCTCTCTCCATCCTTTCACTGAACTTCTGATTCAGCTGTTCTTCATCCTTCCAGCTTCCTGAGGTCTCTTTCCCACAATGCTTCTGGAATTATCATCTTCGAGTATAAATCAATTATTGAAACAATTTGACAGTTTCTCATTATAGTTTTATAAGCTTCTGTTTGTCATTCTAGCTGTGATTTTCCCACCTGTCCTCCCTTTTCAGTTTTCTAGGGAAAAAACAGCAGGGGCTGTTCCATGCTTTCTGCACCCCATTCTTGTTGACTTATATTCTCCAACTGTCAGGTCAGATGCCATGCCCAGCCTCTTCACATTACCCTGAGCCTCTCTGACCCCTACTCTACTCACTCTCTATTGTCTTATCTTCATTTGGAGACTTTGATAATAACATTGTGTCAACCTCAGAGTCACCTGGTCTGATATGAGACAGAACCTTGCTTTCTTTGCTATTTAGAGGATGGCCTATTATAGTTATTGATTTGAAGGACTGGTTTTTTTTGTTTGTTTGTTTTTTTAGCATACCTTTACAAGAACAAGACAAAGAAAAAAATTGAATTCACAATGTCCACATTTAACAATACATGCCCAGTAAAAAGGTACCAATGGAAGGTCCTTCCACAAAGGATGTTGAATAGTCCCTCTCTATGCCAATATTTTGCACAACAGCCACTAGAAGTGATATGTGAACAATTTCAACAATCTATCATTTACCATTATATGGATGATATATTATTAGCGGACCCAGACATAGATACTTTGGAAAGAATGTTTGAAGAAATGAAGAAGGTATTGACTGATTGGGGACTCCAAATTGCCTCTGAAAAGATACAAAGAGGGGATTCTATCAATTATTTGGTATATAAGATAGGCCTACAAACAATTAGACCCCAGAAGGTGTAACTTAAGAGAGACAGACTGAGGACTCTTAATGATTTTCAAAAACTATTAGAGGATATCATTCACATACAACCAGTTATTAGTATAAAAACTATTCACTAGTTCATTAGTTCAAAATCTTTCATGAAAATAAGAATTTAAATAGCCTGAGGGAATTCTCTGTTGAAGCTGAGAGAGAAATAGCTTTGGTGAAAAAGAAATTACAAGAAACACACGTGAACCATATAGATCCAGACCCCGATTGCATCTTGGTTATTTTACCTTCTATGCATTTCCCTATAGGAATCATAATGCAAAGAGAAAATATTATACTGGAATGAATATTTCTACCACATAGGCCAAGTAAAAAATTGAAAACATATATCAAAAAGATTTCCGATTTGATTTTTAAAGGAAAATTTAGACTTTGTCAGTTGACTGAAAAGGATCCAGCAGAAATTGTTGTACCTTTGACTAATGAGGAAATTAACTGATTATAAGCAGATAGTAAACCCTGGCAAAAGGCCTATAGCATCTTTCTGGGAGAGATTAATAACAAATATCCCCGAATCTAAAGAATTCAATCTATAAAGGAAACTAACTGGATTTTTCCTCGTGTGGTACAGTATGAACCTATTTCTGGAGCTCCTACATGTTATACTGATGCAAACAAATCAGGAAAGGCTGGTTATAAATCAGAAAACTTAAGCAAGGTGACACAAAGTCCCTATAATTCTGTTTAGAAGGCAGAACTATATGCTATTATTATGGCATTATTAGATTTTACAGAACCTCTTAACCTGGTAACTGACTCTCAATATGCAGAAAGAGTTGTATTACACATTGAGACTGCTGACTTCATCCCTGATGTTATAGAATTAATCTTCTTGTTTATACAGTTGCAAGGTATCATCAGAAATAGAATTCATCCTATGTACAGAACACATATCAGGGCTTATACAGGCCTTCCTGACCCTTTGGCACAGGTTAAGGATGACACTGACCAGTTATTAATAGGAAATGTGATAGAAGCCTCAGAATTTCACAAGAAATATCATGTCAATAGCAAGGGACTAAAAATGAGGTTTTCTATCACTTGGCATCAGGCCAAGGAAATTCTGCAAAAGTGTGCTATGTCCTCCCTCTACAATCAACCATCTTTACCTGCTTGGAGTAATCCCAAGGGTATACAGAAAAATGAGATTTGACAGAGAGATGCATTTCAATTTCCAGAATTTGAGAAGATGAAATATGTCCATCAGACCATTGACACTTACTCAGAAATGCATTGGGCAACTGCCTTGGGTTCTAAAAATGCTAATGCTGCCCTCACTCATCTTTTGGAAGCCATGACCATGATGGTAATTCCTGCTCAAATTAAGACTGACAGTACTCCAGCATATGCTTCCCAGAAAATGAGGCAGATTTTTGGATACTATGAGACATAGCATATTACAGGGATACCACACAATCCCACAGGAAAAGTAGTTGTGGAAAGATGCCATTACACCTTGAAAGAGACACTTTATAAACAAAAAGGTGGAATGAAAACATCCGGGGAGAGATTACATAGTGTTTTGCTGACCTTGAACTTTCTTAATGCTGATGAGAAAGGAACTTCAGCTGCAGAGAGACACTGGGTAATAGAAAAGACTTCTGAGTTGAACCAACCTATTTATTTCCAGGACATACTAACTTCAGAATGGAAGCTGGGTTATGTGCTTCAGTGGGGTAGGAGTTTTGCTTTTGTTTCCACAGGAGAAGGAAATAATATGGGTATCAAACTTATTGATAAAGAGCCAATTCAAAAAGTAGACCCTTCCTGAGGAGAAGAAGTAATGACTCATCTGCTGATGCGGCAATTGGATATGTGGTAAGAAACATTTACCTAACAAAGCTGGGGCAGGGTCTTATTTTTGTCTTTACAGAAGAATACATACAACCATCCTCATGACATTATAAAGACATTTGGCACCAATATGCACTATTGGATAATTTCTCAATTCTCATTGCTGTACATCTATATCTCCTATTAAAAAAGAATAAAAAAGAAATGTGGTCCTTGTTTGATTATGAATAAAGCTGGCTTTGGAGTTGGACTAAGAGGCTTTCTTCCTCTCTAAACCCAAGCACATTAGTAAAGAAAACCTGAGAGATTCTGTCTCATATCAGAAAAGCCACCAGGTGTGGGACAGAAGATAGCTGGAATAGATAGGGGCCAATATTATTGTACTTTTATCTTATATTCCACTTCTTTCTCTATTTCCTACATTTTTAATCTAAGAATCTTATCTGCACACAATCCTTCCTGAAGACTTAGTATCTTCACTTGATATTAGTATTTCTTAGACTGTCCACTATAAACAACAATTTCTCCTACCAGCATTTTCCAAAGCGTCCAGAAGCCCACTGCATCAAGAGAGAGAGAGAGAGAGAGAGAGAGAGAGAGAGAGAGAGAGAGAGAGAGAGAGAGACTGAGGGATGTTGAGACAGAAAAAGAAAGAACCTGAGGTATATCATTCAATGATTACTTTTGATATATAGACCATTCAGGACAGTTGTAAGATAGCTTCCTATCATACCTTTAACAAGATTTTCAGATAGACTTATCCAGTACTATGAGAATGGTTATAGATGTTTATAGTCAATTCATTAGGACTTAACCAATGTTTAAGTCTTACAGGGCCCCACAGAGATACCATCGCCCACAAGTCAGCATGAAGCAATATAATGAGAAAACTATGACCCTCTCCTGATAAATTTTGTCATCTGGGAGTTATGGATACTTATCATTCTGATAGGGTGGTTATAAATTAATCTTGGGTTGAGGGTAGGACTATATTACAGACTTAGGAATTCCTTTTAAAGAAGAGAAAAGGGAATAGATAGCAAAGACATAGCTAGTATAGATGCTTGTATATTGATACAAATGGAAAATTATTTTATATGTTTGGTTGAGATAACTGTATATTCATACAAAATTGAATATATAATTGCCCTATTTTGCACATGTTTCTACCTATGTTTAAAGTATCTTGCACATTAATGTATATTAAGCATCTTATTGTCATTTCCATAATACAATTTTACCTCTATTTATGCTAGTCATAGTATTTGTTATAATATATACACAAGTTGTTCTGTATAGCTCTGTTTAGATATTTTGTGCAATGATATGTAGTTAGGATACTACATATATACTATGTCACTATATTGTCACTATATACAATATAGTGTATCCTGGTTAATATTCATAAGATCATCATATTTGAAGTCATTATGCAGAAACTGTACACTCATTTATAGATTGCCTATTCTTACAATGTAATCTTCACTTTTTCAGTTGACTGGAATTGCATATTACTGCTACTCAGATTTGTCATGTAACAGTCAGGAAACTAGGTTTCCCAGAAACATGTTAAAATATTTCAAATAGACAGGCATCTTCAACCACTTCATAGACCTAGAGAATATGGCATTTCAGATTTTGTTATCTAGAATTTGGCCATGAGAGACATGGCAACTCCTGGCATTACTGTTGCTTTCCTGAGGTGGTGTTGGGCATTATGGACATCTCACAAAGAGATTGTCTTCTTTGTCAGATAATGGCCTGATGGGCAAAGGACTGCACTTGCCCCAACTGCTGTCAACATGCACACTGTCCCATCTGGACAAGAAGGATGAAGGATAGAGACTGCTGAAGTCTGCCTTCAGGATAAGACTCTCTCTCCCCAAAATACCCTGCTTCTGAAGAGACTTGTCAGACATCCTAGGCCAGTAGCCAGAAAGGTGGATGTTCTCACTGTACAGAGAAGCCAAGTGTGACTGTCCAGGTAGTTATCTGTCATTATCCTCTCCTAAATCTTGGAAGTTACTCTCTCTTGCTTCCAATCTTCAGGTAATATATTTTTCCTCTCAGGTCTTGATGGTGTTAAAGACTGGGTAGTTAAGGTTACTATCACTTCATATCTCAGCAAAAAACATTCAGGTATTAGATTCTTACTATTCAAGACAAACAACCTTAGAGTAATCCCTGTACAATGCCTTGTACCAATATTCTAGACATTAAGATGTACCTTGTATTTGTTGTTTGTTAGTTGTAGTGTGACCTTGCTTATGTTAGTGCCTTTCTCTCCCTCAGACACAACCTTATGATGATCCCTATAGTATGTAGTCTTATACTTAGTTTAGAACTTTCTTAATTAGACAAAATAGGGCAATGTAGTGGGGACTTAGAGTTTAGCAAGAGAAGTCCTTGTAACATCAAGAATCCCGAACCCAATGGGGCATGGCCAGAATTGTTGGAGACCCAAGATCCAGACTCACTCATTCTCTTGGTTCCTATGTGCTCCGGGAGAAGGCAGACCATCCCCGCATGGAGTCCTGTCTTCTCCTAGAAGCATTCTTGTATTTGTAAGTTTCTCTCTCCACTAATAAGTATTAACTCATTGTGTGGTGAATTGGATGTGATTAACTATAGCAATAACCTGGTCTCCAAGTCCAGAAGCTAGTTCATTTCTCTCCTGCTGTCAACTGCTACTGGTTGGGAACTTCTGGCGAAGAGAAAGTCTCTCTGCAGAGTCACTGGGGAACCTGCAGCTACAGGTTATCGACCATGCTCCAAAACATGACATTGAAAATGCTCCAAAATCACAAAAATTTTGAGCACTGGCCTCTCTGAGAGAAAGAACCACATATAAGATACCATGTTCATGCCAAAGGATAGCCAAAAGGCAGGTATACTAAAAATAACTAATAAAATTACTGTCAGGCTATGTGTATACATTGTATATGACACAAATAAATTTGTGTTTGGAATTAGGTTATATCTTTAAGATGTTTCATTATGCATATGCAAATATTCTAAAAGTGAAGAAAAATACAAAATCTAAAATGTTAAGCATTTTGAAGACAAGATGTTCAACTTGTACAGGCATGGTGGCAGACGAGGGGAAATGTCTAGGACATTAAGAACTTTTGCTATATGTATAAAAGTATATATATATATATATATATGCAGGTTTTATATACATGTACATATACATATATAGTAAACCTTCCTGTAAGGTTTACTACCATCTCCAGAGCTGACACAGACAATAAATGCTTTTAGGAATAATGAAAGCATTTTTAAAAACACAACAGTTTCAAAGATAAAAAGTACAAGAAAAAAATCCAACATGAAATCACTATGTTTTTCTAATACAGTAGCTACCTAATTCACTGTGGACCTACAAAGGGGCTCCACTGAACACGGTAGAGCTTGTCATCTAAATCTGTGGGTCCTAAACCAATCACAGTCGAATTCAACCAATCACCAGCTGAAGATATGCATACATACACAATACATACATGCATGCATATCTGTTCTGAATATATGTTGGTCATTATTTCCTAAACACTATATAGCATGACAACATTTATACAGAATATACATTATATTAGACATTATAAATGAATCACAGAGATGATTTAAAGTACATAGAGGGTTGTGCTCAGATTAGGTATGAATCCATGCCATTTTGCACACAAGGGACAGAAATTCTGAGGACCTTGATACTCACATGGTCCTGAGTGGACCTCCTATGTGTACTGAGGTGTTTCAGGATTTAAAGGTGAGAAATTCCCAGGAGCCAGCACTCCAGACAGTGATACAGAATACTGATACTAGACAAGATGCCAAGGTGTTTGGCTCTATCCAGATACCACAAGAAGTGACCAGTATGATCCAGCTTGAGCCTATCCCATAAAAACTAGGGACACAAGTTGAGAACATTGACACTATTGGCATCTGGCACTATATTGTTTCCCTGAGCCTGGCATCTGAAAAATATGAGCTCATGTGCAATTTAAAGAAAAGCATTCAGTCAACTGGCCTAGATTTTCTCTGGAAAAAATAATTCACGGATTCTTTTAGATCACTTTCTCATCTTAAGAGGAGAGCCTGTGCTCTTCAGAAGCAATCGTTAAAATGGTGTTTATTAATACTTGCTATGTGACAGGCACTTATTAGAGATTAGAAACGACTTCAGTGAGGGAAACTTGGTCAGCATTCATTGCTGTGCTTAAAAAAACAAACCAAAAAAGCTGAAACAGAAACCTAGGAAGGAGCACATAGCTTTAAAGTCCAGAAGCCTTGATCAAGAAGAAATGAAACTAGTCTTGTTTGCAGCAGCACAACAAAGTGTCTCGATCCTGTATTTCAAATAATTAATTTTGAAGAAAAACAGTTAGCAGTTATTTTTCTCGTTCATTTTGGACACGTGAACTATTTTTAAAGAAAATCCAGCTCTTCCCACTCACAATTAAGTTATACAAAGTGCTGGGGGGTTTGGTTGTTGTTGTTGTTCTTGTTGTTTCAAATCAACTGAAATTTCCAGAAAGCTCCATAACAAAGGCATAGCCTTCCACCATGAGTGCAAGGTGGACCTGCTGCTCTGGATGCTTTTTCTCCAGGCTTGGTCCTGAAGGCAGGTCAGTCAGCCTTCCCTAAAAATAAGACTTGACAGACATAAGAGAATGGAATCAAAGCTTTGCTTTCTCCTGTACCATCCTAGTGAGCACTCAGAGTGCTCTGAAAACATTTTCTCACAAGCTCCCTGAGGGAAGGCAGGTAACACATATCTGTACACACATTCTGGACACATGCTGGATTCACACATTCCAATTCCCTTCTCTTCAAAGCAGTGCTGGTTAGTAATTTAGAGCAAAGGCTTCATAAAGGACTCACTTTAGGAGTGACATTAGAGGCCTTCTAAGAAAATGACATGCCCACAGTGCCTGGCAAACAGTTTATGACAAATTCCCTTGACACTTGGTTTCTATGGAGAACCCAAACAGTGAGTCAAAGCTGGAGGACTTGCTTAGACTGGTCCATAGTGCCCTGGCACTGAGACCTTAAGGAGGAAATCCCTGCACTATGACCTTTGTGGCATTGCTTGCTGCCTTTATAGTCTTGCTTTTTCAAATATGTCATACTTGTGATTATATTATTGAGGTTGCACATACAACATAGGAATTTGTTTTTAGTCCCTCTGGATTATACCATTTGCTGCCGCTAAAGCAGAGTACCACCCAGGGAGCTTTCTGTGGTGTATGATGGGATTTTATAGGAGACAACTGTGCTCAGGGAAGTATCCAGCCATTACAAGACATTTTTCTGTTGTGTCTGAGACTGACATAATGCACAAGATGTTTAATCTTACTGCTGAATACTCTGTATTTGGAAGTTCTCATTGTGAAACAGAACAAACATAATTATGTACACTAATAAAGCCAAGTGTTGAATAAAATAACAAAAAATAGAACAAAAAGAAAACCTATTGTTTAAAACAAAATGCCAGTTGGACAGTCTAGCTATTCTGCTGTGTCATTTGAGGTGGCTTCACATGGTAAGTAAAAGAAACCCAGACTCATAAGAAGAAATTCATTTTTTTGCCTTACTCTTTTCCATTAAATGAGCAAGTTATTCTTTAAGGGTCATAAATTTTCTGAAAAAATTATCAAAATTGGCTCCAAGTCAGGAAGTCTCAGTGGGGTGATTTTTGCCTCCAGAGGAAAATCACAGAGATATTTTTGGTGTCCTCATGCTGAGGTGGGATGGAGGGCATGTGTTATATACATCCACTAGTTCCAGGCCAGAAATGTTGCTAACTCACTGCAATGCCTAGAGATGTTCTCATGATAGAGAACCGAGCCACAATGCCTGGGTCAGATCCCACAGTCTAGCACATGAGATTCAAGATGCTCAGACCAATCCACACAGAGAAGAATAAAAATACTAAGATGCCAGTAATAACAGGATTGAGAAGCCAGACCTGGGTTAGAGGTTGGAATTTATTCTAGATAATTTGGGACCCGTTAAAAACAAATCTCAGGCTGCCTATGCAAAGGCATACCAATTCCTTTCTTTTCTACTTTATCTCTTCAAAAAGTAGATCTGTCTGACCAAGTCATTCCTTCTGCTCTGACATAAAAAAGTCACTGTCACTATTATCATCATCATTGTCATCAGAAATTGGATTCAGACGCTATGCCTTGGAACTAAGTCAGATTCGCCACTTTACAGACACTCTGCAATCACTTAGACCATCTGTGAACCTTCCCTCTGGGGCCTAAACACTACAGTCATTGTCCTGCCCTCGACAGAGCTACCTCAGTGGTTTGTGAGCTGATGTATTCATAAAATGTTCCTAGACACCCAAGAGGAGGAGGAGAATAAAGTCTAAAATTGTCAAGACAGTCAAAAGTGTGACCCGGCCACACGCTTTGCCCCCAGCTTGTCAGCTGTGACTTCTATTAAACCTTCTAGATTCCAGTCTGAACTCTTGAAGCAAACATGCCAGGACTCTCCCTGCCTACTGTTAATCCACTCAGAGCCCACCCATTGACTGCCTGATAGGGCTAGACAGTATATCAATGTAATGGCACATTATCCCTCTGTGATTTTATATTCTTTAAATAAAAAAACAAATAAATGGACATTTCAGCTGTTTCTTGAGATAAACACCACATGATTCACTGTATCCAATTCTATTTCTTTTATTAGAGTATAAGGACTCTATGCTATTCCACTCCTTATTCTTTTTCATGAGCTTTATAGTATTATAATATAATCAACTCACGTACTTTCCACATGTATATGCTCAATAAATGTCTCAATGCCCCAATGAAATGTGTTAGAGTAAACAAAGAGTGGAAACTGCCATACTGTCGTCTATAGTTTCAGTATTTCAGAGACACCTGTTCTTTCCCTGCCAGAGTTTGTCTCCAAGCTTTATTTATCTACCTCGTTGTGCTGACTTTTCCCACTGTGTTATAAGCAAATATATATTTATATTTTAAACTTGTCTCTTTACAGCATTCCAAGTATCAAATACAGGGCCTGATTAAATTTAGGCATTTCTTAAAGGATTAATTAAAAATGGATGAACTCCAGTCAGCACCTTGCTGATGTGGGAGGCCTTTCTGTATGCTGTGACTTACCATTGGATAATAAAGGAATTGTTTTGGCCTATTGCAAGGCAGCTTGGAAGTAGGCAGTAATTCCAAGCAGAGATAAAAGAGGATGGAGGGTGGAGTCAGATGAAAATGCTGTGAGCTGCTGGCATGTAAAGGTACAGGTAAGCCATGGGCCATGTGGCAAGACATAGATCAATAAAAAGGGACTAAAATGCAAGAGCTAGCTGATAATATGCCTGAGCCACTGGGCAAATAGCATGTAATTAATATAAACTTCTGTGTGTTTTTTTGGGATTTTAGGATTACTAGTCTGGGCCTCAGGAATAGGCAGCTGCAAGCAGATCAAGACCTTGGGATTAGGCCAGGCCAGAAACTTCATATTACACCTTGTAGTATTCAGTGAAAATCCAAATCCAGCATTCATGAGCCCATGGTTGGCTTAGATATCCAACTGCAGAGACCTGGAATCCCTCACCTCCTCACCCTGCAGTTTGTACTTGCTTATGCAAAGTGGGCAGACATGGCATGTAGATCCCAGGCAGAAGTTGAAGACACAAGAGGGTGCCTCACTTCTTCTTGCCTCTGCTAGGATGACTCACAAAGTACCATGTCCAGACAACAGACAGCAATGTGAGTAGAGTCCCTCTGCCTATGATTACAGTGCATGGCAGGAGAAGAAATGATCTTCTATGATTTAGGAGTTATGGCTTCTTCAGTAGTCAAGTTTCAAGTAAATCATCCTAAAGTCATTAACATCTGTCAAAATATAGGAATTCTTATAGTAACCAATCATTTTTTGATTGGTTTTAAGGCTGGCTCTATAGAATGGAATTTATGCCTTATACTATCAATGAGGCTAAATCTTGAGACAAGAGAGCTCATGAGCCTAGGGGAAAACCGATTATAATTATTCTGCTAAATGAACTTAGCCATAGACGATGTATTAGTATATCTTCAGATCAATGCATCACTCAACCCGCATCAGAGAAGAATCTTTTAAGACCTAGAATGGTCAACATGCAGAACATGAGAAACTGGAATGTGCAGTGCTACCTGAGATAGTCATATCACATCCCTTTCCTCAAGGCTAAGGGATGCATGTGGGTGAGGGAGAGAAAGGACTTTAAGTTCAGGGGATAGATGACTTCCAGACACAGTAGAGCAGATGCACACATAACCTCACAGCAATGTTTACAGCATGCACAAGACCTGCATATCCCGAGTTATACAGACTCAGCACAGAGAAGAGGAGGTAGGTAGAAAGCCCTACACCTAGCTGAGGAACTTGGCGTCTGAGATTCCTGCTGGAGGAGGCAAAGTCAATGGTGTGACTCCTGATGCACTGACCACACTCTATAGCAGGCCTTACGCTCAAGACTATCATCTAACACAAACTGGATTTGATGGGGAAAGGAGAAAAAAGAAGTGGTGGATTAAAAAAGAACGTGCAGATTTTTGGGTGGATAGAGGTAGAGGAATTGGAAGAGGGGTCAAAATATATTGTGTGAAATCCTCAAAACACAGGAAAATTATTAAAATTCATAACTCATACTAAAGAGCAAATATCGTGGAACATCCATGTCATTCACTGAGAAGGCCACGCCTTTCTCTGAAAGGCTCTGCTGTGTTCACTATGTCCTGAGCACTTCTTCTGGACTGGTCTTCGAAACAATGCAATAGAATATATTGAGTGTATATTTTTGTTATTTGGGGCAATGTGACAGATTTAAAGTCAGGGGAGACTTGGGCAGAAAAAGTGGGGAACTGAACTGTACCCCACCACTGCTGCATAGAAATTCCAGGGTCTGCCTTCATCTCAGGTCTTTGGATTTCTCAAAGATCTCCTAACATTTTATTAAATCATTACTAAAAGCTATGTTCTAAGAAGGTAATGGCCTAGTGATTATCAATAGTAGACCACAAATGTCTCAAGGAAACTTCTTAGTCCTCCAATTCATGTAGTTAAAATGAAGCATGATGGATGTAGTCTTCATAGTGTCTGTTTTAGGCTACTTAAGCACATTATTCTCAACAAAAACCAACAACAAAAACTAATTTGAGCTAAAATCTTATTCAAAATTAACTAGAAATGCTAGAATTAAATTTTGTTGGTTATTACATACTAAACTCTGAACACACAAAATCATTTTGAAAGTCTCACCCCTAATATGACTATATTTACAATAAAGGGCCATAACAGCTCCCTCTAATTCAACAGGATTGGGGGCCCTTAGAAACACCAGAGCCCCTTAACCACATAACTAATCTTTGTACTAAAACTCCACAACCAAGGACACTTTTAGAAAGAAAAATTGTCTCTGCTCATGCTTCCAAAATGATCCAAGTTCATCTTGGCAGAGAAGCAAGCTTCAGGCATGACCACCTGAGGAGGGAACTATGATGTCACATCTTCAAAGCAAGCATGATGCAAAGACTACACAGGAAGCAGAGTGAGGCTATAAGCATGCAAATCCACCCCTGCCATCAAGTCTACCTCCAGAAGGTTCCACAGTCTCCACTAACAGCACCATCAGCTATGGACCAAGAGTTTATACATCTGAGCTGGTAGGGGATGTTTCTCATTTAAATGACCACCCCAGGAGCCATAAAGAACAGGTCACATGCGGATATAGAAAGAAGATGGCTATCTGCAAACTAGGACAGGGATTGAAGTGGCAAGTGCTTTGGTGTACTTGTAGACACCAGAATGTCAAGAGAACTAATGTCTGGTGTTTATCCACCTTGCTTCTCCATTTTTTTATGGCAGCCTGAGCAAACCAATTTTTTTTCTCTTTTTGAGACAGATATCACATATTCCAAGCTGATTTCAGATTTATCATATAGCCCAGGATGACTGTCTTAATTAGGGTTTTTATTGCTGTGAAAAGACGTCATGACCACAACAATGGTGATAAAGGAAAACATTTCATTGGGGCTGGCTTACAGTCTTAGAGGTTTATTATTGTCATGGTGGGAAGCATGATGGCAGGCAGGCAGACTAGAGAAGCAACAGAGAGTACTACATCTGGATCAGCAGGCATCAGGAAAAGAGAGTGGCACTGGGCCTGGCTTGAGCTTCAGAAACCTCAGTATCCATCACTCCCAGTGATACACTTCCTCCAACAAGCCACACCTACTTCAACAAGGCCACATCTCATAATAGTGACGCTCCCTGGTGACCAAGCATCCACTTCTATGAGTCTGTGGGGGTCATTCCTATTCAAACCACAATGACCTGAGTTTCTTCTAGCTCCACCACCCAAGTAGTGGGAATACAGGTGTGAGAAAACCCGCACTGTTTATGCAGTGTTGGAGATGGAATACAGGGCTTCATACATGCCAGGCAAGCACACTGCAAACAAGCTGTATCACAGCCCTGCTGTTGTGATACCATGCACCCTCTTCCTCCTCAGTAGCCAATGACTTTCAACTGGTTATCTGCTCACAAACAGCCAGTATGATTCAAGGTAGAAATGATGGCTGAGATATAAATAATAAATCAACATAATTCCATCTCTGCTACAAGGGTTTAAGAATGGGCTCATGAGAAACACAGCCTTGGAAATGTGTATGAAGGCTGAAGCCGCTGATGTGCACTTCTGTGGATAGACATATGAAGATAGAACACAGGAAATAGATGCGAGTCATCAAGTTTGTGTCCGTGTTCAAGCAGCCAATAAATAGGTGCCAAAAGACATATCCTGGCATCCAGGCTTTGGCTTTGGGTCAAGTCAAGTCCAAAGCTTGGTACTTACTCCTCGATGATATATTTATGTGAAGCAATAAATCCTTATTACTGTTAAAACCAATTGTAACTGCAAGATGTCAGACTAACAGACAGACAGGGCAATGGTTGTCAGAGAATCACCTCTGCACCCCTGGCCAGAGGGATGGATGCCATATTCTGGAGTTCTTTACGGACCCACCCTTTATTAGCACCAGTGCTAGCCTGGCCTGTTCTGGGGATGTAAATGTCCTGTTCTTCAAAGGCAATAAGTTTTCAACGACTTTGAGTCTCTGGAGACGGAAGGACAGTCTATTTCAGTAATTTCAATGGGAATGAATAGACACATACTTCAGCTATTCAAATATTTAACTAGCTCTTTTGTTGTTGTTTGGAATCCCAACAAGCTGCAGCTGCCTGTTTGTGTGCGTTGTGCCTTTAAGGGGCTTGCTGATTCAGTAGGAGCCCATGAATGCATTAATTAGCTTCCTCTCATTTTCCCAGCCCAGGCCTAGGAAGAAATGAGCCTTGGCACCTCCAATTTCTGGGAACTATGTGAGTCTTGAGGGTACTCGATAAATGAAGGCTCTGAATTGCCTGCCTTTTGATGGGCAGTTGTGTGCTGGCAGCAGCCTGCCAACACACAGGCTGGGGCTAGTGTGGCTGTGTGATTAATTTATTGGCTATTACTACTGGCAGGCAAATGAAACCTAGGCACAGTATTTAAAGTGTAACAGGGGAGACAGGCCACTTGTCAGGTGGGTCCATGACTTAGAAGGAGGAAAAGAGTCAGAGACAAGGAAATGCTCTGGAAAGCTGGAAAATGATTTATCATCTTTAATATATATCATCTGAGCAGAGTCTTTAGAAGTGCCGGAGGCCTCCATGTTAGGAAGGCTTTGGCAGTAGACACTTCTTCCTTAAAACACTAAATTGAAGGATGCTTCTGGGGGAAATAAAGAATCATGAAAAAATGAACTGACTTCAAAAGAAAATAAAAGTGTTTGGTTTAAAATTAAATTTCCACTTGTTTCTTCTTAAATGATTTAGAAGTACAGCTTGGGCTGGAGAAATGGCTCAGCTGTTAAAGGCTAGGCTCACAACCAAAAATATAAGAAGTACAACTTTGGCTGGAAAGGGTACCCTCTGCCCACCAGACATGGAGTGAGATGGAAGTCCCCTCAGAAGGGACAAGGTTTCAAACCTTTTTGAAATTAAAAGAATATATACAAATGTCCTTTTAGATAAGTAAACACTCTGTCAGCTTTAACTCTTAGCCAGTAAATCGCTGTTCACTAGAAATCCCTGAGCCTTGGCAGCTCCTGTCTCTCCAGTTAAACTTCAGAAATTAGCTGGAACAAAATCCGCCATGAAGCTGGGACCTGTATAAAATGAGACCTTTTTTTTTTCTTTTTCTTAGTATTAAATCTTGTTTTTGTCAGTCCAAGAAATTATAAATATCATTTTTAGGATTGCTTCCCTTTCTCCATCAGATCCCTTCCCGGCCTGTCAGGTATGAGAAATCTAAGTGGAAGTGTGTTCTTTAGAGAATCCAGTAGTTTACAACAAATAGGCAGAGGGAGAAGAGGGTCCAGAGCCTAGCCAGAAACTTTAGAGAACACAACGAGACAGGAATTAGAGGTTCACTTTGTGTGGTAGATTCAGCACCTCCCTGACTTGAGGACATGGCCTCTGGTCAGAGAGGTGCTGAATCCCACTACAACTTCATCCCTTCCTGCCTTTATTCTTTATAAAGGTTCTCTGATTTATACTGAGTGTGAGAGTATAGTATAGTACTTTCTATAGTATGTTATTACATAGAAACTACCACGGTTAATTTTGACTGTCGATTTAACTGAATTAAGAAATGGGTAGGGAATTAGTGATTATAGATTATATGCTGAGACCTCTGACCTAATCAATGGATTCACCCCTTGATGGGTGTCTTAGGGTTCTTATTGCTTTGAAGAGACACCATGACTATGGTCACTCTTATAAAGCAAAACATTAATTGAGGGTGGTTCACTTACAGGTTCAGAGTTTTGATCCATTATTATCATGGCAGGGAGCATGGAGGTGTGCAGTCAGACAAGAAGTCAACTGAGACACTGGGTGGTATCCTGAGCATAGGAAATGTCAAAGCTTGCCCCACAGTGACACACTTCCTCCAACAAGGCTACACCCACTTCAACAAAGCCACACCTCCTGATAGTGCTGCTCCCTGAGATTATAGAAACCGGATACATTCAAACCACAAGGTGTTCCTGATTTGTTAGTGTTACTGGGAGTCTTTTGGGTAGGAGGTAGAGTCTAGCTCAGAGGAAGGTAACCTGAGTCAGGTCCTCAGAGGTGATGTCTTGTCTTGACTGTTCATGCTTCTCTTCTCTGTTCATAGAAACACTTTGCAGATCTCAGTTTTAGCCATATATTACAACAACCTGTTCACATCTCGCTGTCTCCCGACTAGATACTCCATGACAAGAAGCCTCTAGGCCTTTATTTTACCTCTATGATATTCACGCAAAACAGTCTCCCTTTCCCAGACCTGCCTGCCCTGTGGTGATATTTTGTTTGTGCTCTAAGCTTGCCTGAAGATCAGAGGGCAGGACTAGCCACTAGTTAATCCTAGAGGCCAGGAAGTGGTGGCTCACACCTTTAATCCCAGCACCTGGGAAGGAGGAAGCAGGAAGATTGGAGTTCAAGGCCACCCTAGCTACTTGAGATTGATCCAGTTTAAAACAGAAACAGAGCCAGATGATGCAGACTCACACCTTTAATCCCAGCACTAGAGAGTCAGGAAGTGCCATGGTTGGGTGAAGAAAGGGATATGAAGTGAGAGGAGGCAGGAGCTTCGGCCCCTTCCAGGCTGAGGAGCTGGTGAGGTAAGGACTCATTGGCTGCTCCTTTGTCTCTCTGATCTTTCAGCATCTACCCCAATATCTGACTCTGGGTTTTTATTATTAAGACCAATTATAATTTGAGCTACACTAGCCAGCACTGAAGCCCTTCAGCCTCTGCCTGTGCAACAAAAACTGTTCTTTGCACATGAGGCTGTGTTACAAGTAAATCTCCTATGGTGGACTGGAAGAAAATGACCCAAATTGGAATGGCACTATTAGGACATGTGGCCTTGTTGGAAGAAGTGTGTCACTTTTTCTCAAGCTTCCCTCAGTGTGACAGTCAGTCAACTTCCTGTTGCCTGCAAGGTGTAGGACTCTCAGCTCCAGCAGCATGTCTGCCTGCACGTCCCCATGCTCCCCACCATGAAGATAATAGATTGAACTTCTGAAACTGTAAGTGAGCCAACCCAATCAAGTATTTTCTTTGTAAGAGTTTACATGGCCATGGTGTCTCTTCACAGTAATAAAAATCTAACACTCCCCCCATACCCATTCCTTTGAGTTCTAGAGCACTCTGCCTTCAAGATTCTTGGAAGAGAATAAAACAATTACAAAGAAAATGCAACATACCACTCAGCAGAGCAGCTGACCAGCCCTTCAGTAAGGTCCTGGGAGGAACCACAACACATACTACCTTACCTCTAAAGGTCAGAAACTAAAACTCATGGAGGCCCAGAAGTAGCCACCCAAATGTTCTCAAGGATGTTTACCATTGGTCTACTTCTCCTGCAAAGTCAGTTTTAAAAGCTGTTGTTTCTAGTGCCCAAGGGCTTCTTCACATGGAAGAATGCCATGCCTCACATCCAGAACAACAATAATCAGTCAGTTCTGGGCCTAAGAGCTGCCATAACATGCAAGACTGACTGTGAGAGAGAATATAGATTAGGAGGCCTTTCAGTCACCACATTGGTTTTCCAGAAACAAATTTCTGAAAAAAGGCTAAGCAATTTTGCCTGATGTGTCTATGTTTTGTCTACGGGATGCAATAGATCTGCTCATATAGAACCATCTAGGCATACAGGTTCCACCTTTGATGGAATACTTCTTACTACATAGGTCTGGATCATGCCACACTCTAAATTCAATCTGAGGCACTCATTGTTTAATTCATTTGTTCAAGATATAATTCTATAATGAACTCCTTTGATACAGGTAGAGGAAATGGTTAGCAGTCCCCTCCAAACACCAGTGAAGCTTACATGTGTAGTGGGGCCAGCTTATGGTAGCAGCAGTGGCACATCAGTAGCATAGCTGGGGGTGGAGTGAGGACAGGCTTTCAAGACAAGCAAGGTAAGAGCAGACAGGGATGTCAGAGACACAGGGGCAAGGACTGCGAAGAGAAATGGATAGCCATGAGGGTCTTCCTGGAGAAATCAGTGTTGGAATGAACTCCTAAAAGAAATGAAAAGAACATTCTAGAAAGAGAGGACTACAGATGCAAAAGTTTTGGGGATAACATATGTTCAGGATGAGCTCCACAGTGTGGAACATCTAGAAACAAAAACAGGGAAGCCTGAATCAGGTTAGTAACTGGGGCTAGATGACTTTTACAGTATTAGTTGAGGGGGCACATGTGAAGGGCATGAGGCTCACAGGTTTCAACACTGAGTGTTTATTAAGGGATGAGTCAGGGTCGTGTCTCATGGGATGACTCTTTTTTTATAGTCATTCGTAAGGTAAGGTACCCACTGAACATCCAGGTAGAGCCACTTTATATGCAAACCTGAAGTCCGGAAGTGTGGACCAGCTGGCCTCAATATGGCTTCAAAGCCATGTGACTATATAACATGCCCCCAAAGAAGGAGTACAGGAAGGAAACACCAGCTCTGTCACCAAAGTGGCAAGGGAGAATGGAGCAGTCTGGTAGTAAAGTGCAGGAGGCATTTGAAAAAGATCAAAGCTGAGTCGGTGTTCCCTATGGGCCAAGGAGAGAATAAACGGCCTGACTTAGCAATGAGGTAAGGGAGTGAAAGCTGGATGTGAGTGAATCTGAGGAAGGTGGGTGGGTGGAGGTGACTGGAGAGAGGACAACATCCCTTTCCAGGAGATGGCTGCTTAGGCCAGGAAAACTAGTGGAGGGGCTTTCTCAGGTCAGCAGTTTGAGCTTTTAGATGGGAGAATATGAGTGTACACAGGTTTAGTAACAGATAAGAAACATCTTGTAAAAAGGGGATTTGTTATTTCAAATGAAAGGTGAGGCAATTGCCTGACAAGTCACCTACAACTGGCAAAAGGGGCAGAATCCAGTGCCCAGGGCCAGGATTATGAGGGAAGGTAGGACTGTGACTTCCTGTACGTGTGGTGGGGCATGGGTGGTAGAGCTAATGGGGCTTCTGTGCTTTAGACAATTCGGGTCTTGAAGGGTGTTACAGTAGCCAGTGCATGCCGAGTCCAAGATAGAATGGGGGAAATAATTAAGATAAAAACAGATGGACAGAATGTGCAGTCTTGGGGATGGAAGGACTCTTGGCATCAAGCTGTATAGGCTTTGCATAGATAGAGACACTGAGACCACAGAGAGGTGGGTGGCTTTGCATAGAGACACTCAGACACACGGAGAGGTGGGTGGCAACGTGATCTGGGGACCATTTACAGAAGCCAGACGGGGATGTGGTTCTCATAAAGAGTCCAAGTTATTAAGAACGGATTGGGAATTTTTCTTAATCAGCAAGAATATATTATTTTATTCCAAAATCTTTAATAAGGAAGCAAAGGCAGCAGACGGAAGGAAGAGGACAGTGGGGGAGGGAAGGGTGCCGGGAGGAGGAGAAACACTACCTGGGCATGTGCATCTTCAGATGAGGGCCCTGAGGTGCCAAGACCCCACTGAGTGAAAGAGCATTTCACCTGCAGAGGTCTTCGGAGCCCAGGCTCCCAGACACTGAATCTTACTTTGACCTGGGCTGCACAAACATTCATCAAGCCACAGTCATGGGCTAAGCTGTGTACAGGTACCATGGGGCTCTTGACCCTAGGTCAGCACATGATTGTCTTCCCTAGGGCAGCACATGAGTAAGGCATATAAAGCCATTTAAAAGGCAGAGTTCAGAATGGCTCTTGTCTGTAGCCTCCATCATTTCAGGTTTTCAAAGTGTATTTTGACTCTTCTGGTGAGAAATGATGAGACAAGCAGATGAGGGGCCTCAGGGCTTCACACATAAAAGTTCTCTGACAAAGATGCCCATTAGTTTGACCACCAAACCACAAATGGACAGTAATAAATAATACATAGAATCACTCCAGTTTGCTTCAAATGTGTGTTAATTACTATAGTCATAAGGAGGTGAGGTCATTTATTTTTCAAAGAATTAATGAAATGGAGTTTGTGTTTATCACCGGAGGTGTTCATAATCCCTGTCACTCCCTCTTCTCCAGCCCTTAGTGAGCTATAAGGTGTCCTCTTTTGAGTAAATCAGACATTTATTTTACTACAATTATGTATTAACTGTAAAAGCTTTTCTTCCTTTTCTTTTCTTTTTTGGGACAGGGTGTCTTATAGCCCAGGCTTGTTTCCAACTCTCTCCATAGCCAAGAATGACCTGGAACTTCTTATCTTCATAACTTCTTCTCGCATAGAAATAATAAAAACTTGTGAAACAAAATATACATGAGAAGAAAAGTATGTAAATAAGTACATTCAACTGGCTTGTACTGTTTTTCATTAAATATATAACAAAATATTCTTACATAACATGTACTTTCTTTGTGTAGAAAACTTTAAAAAATATAGAAAGTAGAAAAAAAATTAATTAACTATGATCTTATGTCCCATAGTCAGTAATATTCTAATGTTATGATTTTTACTGTGAAGAATGTTTGGAATCATAGCATACAATGACTAAATGCTGAATGCTGTTTCCTGTTACATGTAATTTACTTAACATTGCACTCTGAGGATTCTCTTTATCCTTTGTGATTTCAGCATTACCCATCTAATCTCTCTGGTTTTACTGAGTACCGGGAATCCTGGCATTTGATATTGTGAGAGTAATGGCCGCTACACGGGTAGCTTCTCCTCTGGCTTCTCTCCTATCTCTTTTGAGTGTTTTTTGCTTGTTTTATTTTACTTTATTATTGTTGTTTTGTTTGTTTTTTAACTGTTCTTTTCCTGTTTTGAGCAAAATGTTTTACACTTACATCATTTAACATCATTACCAACATATGGGTGAAGTATGTAATATTGAGTTTCTATTTGCCATATAAGGTAATAGAACCTTCAGATTCACTATTGAACTCTGGAATTCTGAAAACAATTATATATATATATATACATATATATGTGTGTATAAATATATACATATATGTATATACATATCTATCTCCATCTATAGCTATATCATCTCCATCTAGCTATATTTATATCTATCTAAGGAACTATGCCCTTCCCACTGGTAAGCCCCTATTCTAGTTTTGACTCTGGTTGTGATAAAGCACTGACCAAAAGCAATGTGGGGAGGAAAGGGTTGATTTGGGCTACAGATCCTAATCACCATCCATCATAGGTGGAAGGCTAGAGGCAGGAACTAAAGTAGAAACCATGAAGAAACAGTGCTTCCTGGCTGGCTTCCTTGGCCTGCATACGTACATACCCCAGGACCACCTGCCCAGGAACGGTACTGCCAATGCTGGGCTGTCCCTCCTCCATCAGTTCACAATTAAGGAAATGCCCACATACAAGCTAAAGCAGCCAATTCCCAGTTGAGGGTCCGTCTTCCCTGGTGTATCACATTGACAGCCACGATTAACTGCCACAGCCTCTTCTATCTATGTTACACCTTGTCCTGTTAGCACAAGTGTAGATTGTGATGTTGCAGAAATTCTTGTGTGGCTTCAGATTTTAGTGAGAAATCCAGATGTCACCGTGAAGAGTAATAAAGACTATTCACACTAGTCACAGCAATTTTATCTTACAAAGGAGGAATTCTGCTATTATCATTGTACCAATTTTTATCAGAGAGGTTATTTAATTTTGCCAACATGGGTTTCAAATAGAGACAGCCAATGCAGTTTTCTTCTGTGGCTTGAGTACTGGATCTTAGTGTACCATAGTGGCATGGAGTTCTTCTTTCCTTGTTAGGCTAGAGCATTGGTACTGGATTTTAGTACACTGTAGTGGCACGGTTATCCTGTCATTATTAATCTGGATAAGGGACTATTTAATTTTTAACAAAAGCCTCTGTTCCCACTGGACAAGTGAGAAGTCCTCCTGCAGAGCATCAGTGTAGACATTCAAAGAAGGCCTGCTAGATGAGGCATAATTGCTTACCTATGCAAGTAGCCCCCAGACAGCCAGCTATTCTTATTTATATGTAAGGAGCTGAAGGCATAGAAAATCATCCCTGTGTATGATTCCCACAGTGGGAGCCCAACATTAGAGCTGAGTAATGGATCCAACAATCAACCTCAGGTTTGAGTCACAGCCTGACCCCCAGCACCCAGAGACAGCTTTAAACAGGTTTAGTAAGTTCTCTCAGGAGTTTTATCTCCTGTAAAAGCCTAATAGGGAAAATAGCACCCACCCCATGTTCCTAAAGCACGGGAAAGGGAACATGGTTCTGTACACATACGACAACACTACATTATTCGAAAACGTTGTAACAGGAAGCATGGTTCTGTATGACATGAGATAATAATAGCTTATTCTAAAAACCCATAGCACTTCACTCTGGTGCCATCTAACAGAGTAATAAACATGTTATCTCAATTAGAATGAAGGTCCCTCGAGGCCTTTCTGCTCATCACTTTATGCTCACTGCCTCTCATAGGCTCCAAGTACCTGTGGGCTGTTGATAATCACTGCATTTAATGTAATTCAATCCAAGCACACCTCCAACCTCTTGAACCCAGGTTGTCTCAGTCCCCATAGGGCTACTCCTTTCAGATAAACACATCAGCATGAGCAATCATTTTCTAATAACCTGGGTCATGTGTGTAGATAGGGCAGACCATATCAAAGGCCAGCTTTCTGTACATCTGGAAGTGATTTTCAGCCTCATATTAGAATCTGAAAGTAACCGTTCTATTAATAAAATGCTCAAAATGCGTGAACACATTTGAACAGTTTTATTTCCACCATAAGGCTAACTCAAAACGTTTTGGCAAAGAACAGATCTATGGCATTTGCTCAAGCGGCAAGGAACTGCACTTTCCCAGACGCTGTTCAAAGGAGGCTGGAGATGCCTGGGTGGAGGTACCAAGTCCAACCCATCTTCCCTGCAAGCACAAGAAGCTCCTGATGATCTGGAGCTGTTTCATCTTACATATTACATTAGATTATGAAGCTGGCATCACAGGGAAGACAGAGAAACTGCTTCAAGCAGTCTGTGTGCTGTGATGAAGAGTGATGCCTTATACAGCTTACACACTCTTTATTTTCAGAGTATACCCACACATATGATTTTGGAATAATTTCCCATAACCTGGCCTCTCGGAGTCAGCCTTACCCTGCCATGACCCACATGGCCATTTGCAGCAATAACTTAAAAATCCAACAACCCAGTGTTATATGATCCTTACTAAGAGGCTGGGAAAGGCAGCTTTGGTTTTCTGACAATCCAATGGGCCATCTTTGGATTTCTGTGGGTGGTGATTGTTGTTATGTCTATGTGAATTTCACAGCAGAAGATTTCAGAAAAATTATCCTAGGATACTGGCACCTGAGAGCCACACCCTCCTTCCTTGCAGAGGAACCTTTTACCTAAAAGTTAGCAGTGACTGCCTGCCAGCCAGGGTTTGTTTGGCTGGAAGAGTGTAGCTGAGTGCACACAGCCTTATAGCACAGCATCTGCAAGTACAGGCATTGGGCACATCTTCTAGAATGATGTTAATGACTGTGGGGTGAGGATAGGCACCTTGCACATAGCCAGGTACTTAATAATTACAGATTATTAATGATGATAGCTGTCAATGTTACTTTAAAAAATAACATGTTTTAATTCTTTCATTATTTTGCTATTTCCATTGTATGGGTATGTGGATGGGGGCACCAGTGTGGAGGTCAAAGGGAAACCGTCAAGATGTGTTTTTCTCCTTCCTTCACGTGGGTTCTGGGGATCAGATCCAGGTCGTCATCTGTCTTCATGATAAATACATTTATCCTTTAAACTATCTTACAAGTCGCCCAGATAGGTACATGAGAAAGGCTATGTAGGTTCATTTAGGCCCCCATGTAAAATGGCTAGATTTGAGGTGTAGAGGTTTCTGATAAGGGAGGTTTCCTAAAACAGTGGGAAAAGTGAGCAAGGAGCCATCACACCTTTCTGTTTTATGAAATAGCATTTACCAAGAAATAAGACATAGATCACAAGCACTTAGGGATTTAAGAATTTCCTATGCAAGAAAATAACTGCTTCCATCAGGCTTTGCCTCAGCAAGAGCTGGACTATCTATATACCAAAGATCTCAGTATTCGGAACTGAATGAAATGTAGAACTTTTGTTCTTTAGCTAAACACTAAGAATTTCAAAACCTTGACAGTAAAGCATTAAGCCAAGTGTCAGCCTTCTCAAGCCCTTGTACCCGTCCCATGAAGGTGGCTGTGTGCACATGTGTACAGGCAGCGATGGTGTCCTGTGCAATGTTACATTTGTCTCTCTCACTCCCTGTCACTAAGGGGCTTTCTGAATCTTCAGCATAGCACATTGGCAGAGCAACCAGTGCTGATGAAGTCGGCTGTTAGAAGGTCTGTGAATGAGAGACACTCCTCAGGTTTGAAACAGAAGCTGACTGGATAGCAGGAAGGGCAGGTAAGAAGCTCCAGGCTGTGTGCTGGCCTGCCTGGGAGAACGCCTTCACTGCAGGACAAAGGACTGTTTCCTTCCAGTCAGTGGAGGACCAAAGCGGTGAGTGAGCCTGGATGCCTGGCAGCAGCTGTGTAGTTAGAAGCCTGTCACTTCAGATTCACTTTGGCTTGATTTAACTTCCTGTGTAGGTAAGAAAACTACAGTACCCCATCAAAATATGAATTGTAGACAAAAAAGTAATTTTATGTAAATATTTTCTAATTATTATATGAGACATAGTTAGGTCTAATATGGTTGGTTCTTTAATTGAAAGTTAAAGTTACATATATTGCTAAATCTGGAAACTTATTAAGGACTCATATTTTCATATTTTGTACTTCCAAATGGGCGTTCTGGCCTCTCCCAGCTCAGCTAGAAGTGTGGGAAAGTGAAATGGGAATGTCACAGGCATGCATGTCATGTCATGCTGTCATGGACTGCTCATGAAGAAATTGCTCAAGTGAACTGAACATCAGATGTTCAGTTCTACCTGGCCGTCTCCTTCATTTTTCCATCCTCACTGCCCTCTGGAGGAACCTGGACAACTTCCAGCACACCAATACCAGTGTCCTGTCCACACCACAGGAAGCTCTGTCTGGAGATGCCTGAGGCAGGTGGGATTTTAAAACCTCTCCAAATAGTAACTGAAAGATTAATGAGTTACCTGATTTATCAGAGAAACCACAGTAAAACTGTGGGTGTATGTATATATGTGTGCATTTGCATGTGTGCATTCATGTGTGTATATATGCTTGTATATGTGCATGTAAATGTGTGTATATGTGTATGCATGTATGTATCTTGTGTTATGTATATATGTGTGCTTGTGCATGTGGTGTATAGGTATGTGTGTGCATGTATGTGTATTGTGCATTTGCATGTGTGGATGTGTGTTGTATGCTTGTGTGTGCACATGTATACGTGTGTGCTTGTGTATATTTGTGTGTTGCATGTGTGTGCATGTGCACCCATGGCTGTACTATAAGTGCATGAATGAGTGCATTGCCCTTCTGGGCATTCACATTATTACCTATGGTATTCCTCCTTTCTCTCTCCTCCCTTTTTCTTTCCCCCCCTATTTTCTCACATATAGCAGTGAAAGCACTAGTTTAATTTTAGCAAATGTTACTTTTCTCAAACCTGCCTGTAAACCATTCTCAGATAAGATATTTACAAATTGTCCTGATGACAAGATCCTACCTCAGATATTCTTGCATGCTGTCTCATGCTGACTCCAGGAATAGCAGTCTTAAAAATCTCTCTAGGTAATTCTGGTGACCACTGCACAGGGTGAGAGTCCTCAAAGTTCAGTTTGCAATAGAGTTGTATGGGAAGCTACAAATGTGCAGGTTCCTGACCCCCAAACACCACCACCACTTTAGGAGGGTCCTAAACATACCTGTGACTAAGGATTCTAAGATATCAAGAGCATTTCTAGAGGATTGCAGATGACTGTAGGCTCCTACCTACCCTGGAGCAATGCCAAGGAAAGGTGAGCATCCTCATGCAATTATCTGAGGATTTCTACCTTGGCTAATGTGGAATGGTACTTGCTGGAGACTAGGGACATTACCATGTGCAGTGCACATGTAAGAACAATGTTCTGCCCTGAGACCACAGCTGGGCCACAGCAGCATCTGTGTGGCTCCCACTCTGGTGCTTCTCATAAGTCACCTCTCAGCTTAGCTTTTACCCTTCTTATTCATCCTGACTCCAGCATAAGTGTCAGCTTCTCTGGGCATCTGTCTCTTGATCACCACAGCAGGAATAGCACCTTGATTTCTTAGACAACTCCAGTGAGAGTCACCATTTTCTTGTGAGCCCACCTGTGGAATAGTATGTCTATTCCAGCTGTTCCCCACTTCCCTGACCTTGCTTAGAAAGCCTCCCTTCATTCTTTTAGCATCAGATGCTTGCACACCCAATTCACATGTGATTGCTAATGCAGCACACCAAGGCTTCTGCTTATTAACAGTCAGTAGGAATCACTCTTTGAGTCAGTGACTCAAGTCACATAAAGAAATACAGTCTCAGGGTTCACTGGATGTCATTTTCTGAATCATCATCTTTTCTTTCCTAAAACAACTAGGTCTTCTGGAAATCATGACATAAGGCAAAAGCCTTGCCTCTTTAAAAGTCTGTCTTACTTTCAGGTGGGGACCTGAGACTCTCCTAAGATGTCATGGAACACTTGCGTGACCACCCATTTTCAGTCATCCATCAAGCCTGGGCCCTTCAGTTTCCTCCTGTGTAAGATCAGCCCTGATCCAAAGGATGCTGTATCCTGGAGTCCAGGTATTACCGGAGCTATGTTGCAATACTTACTAACGTTACAAACACAGAGAAGTATGACACCGTTGCTTGGCTCAGCTTCCTTTCTTAGGACACAGGGATGACAGTGTCTACCTCACAGGGTTTTGTGAGAATGACAGAAGCTGTCATATGCAGAACACCTGGAGTACAGCCTTGTATGAGGCAAGTGACTCTCACACACAGCCTCCAACATGCCATACTGCTGGCAGAAGAGACACATTGTTCTGTCATATACAGTAGTGAACCCCCCTTACACATAGATGCAGATATTCACACACAGAGAGATACACGCAGACAGAGGCAGACACATGCCAAGATCCAGATAAACTTTGACACACAGACAGAACTCACAAGAGACAGATATACACAGGCACACATGGAGGCGGGGAGGAAACATAGATAGACATAGAGACAGATTTGTCTACTAAACAGCATGTAATCACTAGAGACATGGGTTGGAAGCTGGTACAGCATGCTGGGGTTCTGAATTGGGTACAGGAGGTACTCCTCTGGTCTGACAGTAAATGGGTCAGGGTTTCTGGGAAGGGAATGGATAATATGTTACAAGGGTCTTAAAATATTAAAGCCTCATGACCTAGAAATGTTATCTCTAGAAATCAATCCAAAGCAGGAATGTCTATTTATGCACAAAAGTGTCCATTAAGTTGTTATCTTTAATCGTGAAATCTGAAGATAATTAAATACATTATGGTTTATTTACAGGATAAAATATTGTGGAGCATGAACATTTTTTACTTATTTATAAGAAACGTTAATTCCATAAAGAAATTCTTAGGGATAATTTTTGATACTTACAATAGAGGACAAAATGATTATGTGAAATATTATTTCAAACATGTAGCAACTATGGACAAAAAAAAATGTTAAAGAAATAAGTGAAGATGTTTCTGTAATGATAGAATCACAGAGACATTTTACTCTTTTCATGATAATTTATATGTATTTTTATAACAAACACAGTGGAAGCATTATTTTCACAATTTCTGAAAGATGTAAATTCAGGATATAAGCATCAGAATTAGTTACCATTGAGAGTTGTTTTGTGAAATACTGACGAAAGCCTTGGGTCAGAGTATTCCCTCCTGACACAGGCAATGGGTATCTGTTCCCAATGGTCTGCCTTTCTCAAAACATTTTTCCTCTCCTGCAGACTCAGTTCAAAGAAAGATAGATGGAAACAAATCATGCAATACACACTCACACTACACATCTTATAAACACTCAGACACATATTTATGAACTTTCATACACATGCTTGCACATGTGCATGCATGCATACACACTACACATTCATACAAACACACACATACACACTTTCACACAGTCTCACACACACATTCACAAATCTTGCACACACAGTGTGCACTCATGCACACACTCACACACACAACATTCTCACACATGCTCACACACACATATATATGCATGCACACATACATACATACAGCTTAAAAACATGATGAGAAGATTGCCAGGGGAATCCCCCTTGGTGACAGCTTCTGAATTCTCCTTGGAGAAGCATCCTTCTCATACTTCTAACTAGTGCTGTTGAAGTTCAAACGCTTACAAAGACTCACTAAAACTCCACCTCACTTTTTTTTTGTTTTTAATTGTTTTTTGAAAATCAATATCAAACTTTATATAAAAAAGTAAAACATTCAGGATAGTAATAAAACTTCTCTTTTCTCTAAAATACATGAAACATAAAAGATAAAATCTAAAGCTCCTCAAGCCAGGTTAGACTCAGCTACAGATGAAGAAAGCACAGTGGGTCACAGTTAATGCCCACAGATGAACTATGGCCACCACAAATTTCTGCTAAGCAACCCTTCTAGAGCCAAACCAGAAGTGTGTGTGTGTGTGTGTGTGTGTGTGTGTGTGTGTGTGTGTTTTAAATCACTTTATTCACCCATCATCTTTCAATGAAATAAGAATGCTTTTGCTTCAAGTCCACTAATGAGTGAGCACATCCTTTGCTTATCCTTCTGGGTTTGTGAGACCTCAATCAGGAGGATATTCTCCAAATCCATCCATTTGCCTGCAAATTTTAGGATATCATTTTTCTTACAGCTGAGTAGTACTCTATTGTGTAGATGTACCACAGTTTGTTAATTAGTTCTTCAGCTGAGGGGCATCTAGGTTGTTTCCAGGTTCTTGCTATTATGAATAATGCTGCTATGAACATAGTTGAGCTAATGCTTTTGGAGTGTGAATGTGCATCTTTAGGGTATACACCCAGAAGTGGTATTGCTGGATCCTTGGGGAGATTGATTCTCAGATTTCTGAGAAACAGCCATACTGCATTCCAGAGTGGCTGAACAAGCTTACACTCCCACCAACAATGGAGAAGTGTTCCCCTTGCTCCGCATCCTCTCCAGCATAGGCTGTCATCTGTGTTTTTGATCTTAGCCATTCTGACATCCACTTCATTTCTAATAAGGTAAATTGTGCAGAACACTTGAGGTTCAGGCAACTGAACACACTGTGTGAAGGTGTCCAAGACGGGAGGAATTCTGGGTAAAGCCTTCACCTTCAGATACTTGGAAAGCAACACAGATGAAGGTGTGAGCTTGTCTAAATCTGCTCTAATTGCCAGTCAAACCACAATGATCCCACAGTCAGTACAATCTTGAAGACTGAACTGCTCACCTAATCAGGATGTAATTGTCCACTGAGAGCAGAGTGGATGATCTTCAACTTCCCTCATTCTGGAGCCCTGAAGCTTTGTCCCAGATGTGAAGTATGTCTGTGTATTGTATTTATGGTGTGTGTGTGTGTGTGTGTGTGTGTGTGTGTGTGTGTGTGTGTCCAGAGGTAGACTATGGGTTTCTTTTCCTATAGCTATCTACTTTATTTTTTGAGACAGAGCCTCTCAGCAAACCTGCAACTTGCTGATGCCATTAGAATGGCTGGCCAGAACCCCTGGGAGCCTCTTGTCTCCTGTCTCAGTGCTGAGGTTACAGGCCTGCACCCTGAAGCCCAACTTCTAGTTTGCATGCTGAAGATGATGATCAGCACTTTTTCTGAGCATCTTCCCAGCCGCGTCCCAGATGTTCTGAAAGGTACATTCCCAAGAATTATCATTGGATAATTGAAAGGTGAGAAGCAAAACACTGTCAAATCTAGTGAGAGCAAAAGACCCCTGCTATATTTCTTGCAGAAAGTCAGCAGCAATGCAGGAGTCCCCAGACAAAAGAAAAATATGGCGTTTAGTAAAGAGTAGTAAGTGACCCCATCCATCAAATACAAAATGTAAGGGCCATAAATCCCTATACAGTCTCAAAAGGCATCTGGTGGACCTACCATCTATCTTGAATGTCAGGGAAGAGCACACAGGACTGGGACATGCCCCTACATAGCTTCCTCTCATAATGGTCTGTTGGCCAATGGCTAGCCTGCATGTGTATGAGTGGAGCATTACCTCCCATGAGGCCAACAGGAAAGGCATTACCAAATCAGAGCCTGAGAAGACCTGGAGAGTGAAATAACTGCCTTAGCTGTTTCATTTACAGAAACACAGCCATTCTAAACTGCAGCCTCCCTAAGGGCTGAAACACTCTTGAAAAATCAAGAGGCAATCTGACATTAAATGTGCTTTGTTTAACCTTATTTTTAAAAAAATCAAACAAAACTCTTCACATGGCCTGCTGGCATTAAAGACAGAAAAGTTTACAAAATATATATAATAATGTATTATATATATTTATGATATATATATATTACTTCTCTTTAAAAAGGAAAAGACAATCTTGTCTAGGGAACCACATTCTATCAACAAAACTCACCAAGTTCCCTCCAGCCCCCACTTTACACAAGGCCTGCCCTGTCCCTTCCACATTACTCGCTGACATCGTGATTGACAGATCGCACAGCAGGAAAGTCTTCAGGCTTTGCATTCTGCTTATGCACTGAAATATATTTTACCAGTTAAAACAAACAAGTGAAAATTTTTCATTTGATTTTTTTAAAGAAATAAAATAATATTCAATTGTACGTGGGAAATGACTTTTGGTATTAATGAGTCCATTTAAGTTCTTTTAGGAATAGATAAAAAGGTTCATCTCTAGGTAAGAGTTTTATCTGCAGCCTGACTCTCCCTAAAGACAAGCAGAATTAGGGAGAAGAAGCATATTTATGGAAATTTAAAAATTTCCCCGTCATGAGAATAAATCCAAAAAGATAAATTTTTAGCTTCAACATAAAATGAAGTTATAGCTCTTTGACAAATGATATTCTTTGTTGTCATGACAACGGAGCCTGCTAGAGGTGTGCATTGAGAGGCCTGCCCATAAATCAGATGTTTTAGGAAGGGCTTAAAGCAAACATTTCTAGACTATTCCCCAGATATAATGCCAAAAATGTAATTATAGACATTTGTATCAGTCTACCGTATAGCATGACAGCTCCAATTTTACAAAATGTTAATTAAAAAATCTATTAAATCTGTGCCCCTTGGAGAGAAATTAATATCACACCTAAGGTTGGGAGTCAATGCAGCTCAGTGGCTGCGAAAATTGGGCCGGTGGAGTCAGGAAACGGGATGTAGTCTCTAAGTAGTGTAGGGTTAATAAGACGCTAAGTCCCCTAAGAGAAAGGCTGAGGAGGAGCACAGGCAGCTTAAAGGTGTCTGGAGCTCGCTCGAATAAGGCGGTGGAAAAGTAATCAAAGGCTTGTGGATGAAGTTGGAAAGAAGAAGTTGGAAGGCTGAAGTTAGCGCATTGAACCCAGAAAGACAAACTACTGACAGCTCCCAATGAGGTCAGGAAAAAGTGAGAATTAGTTTAAAACTCAGACATCAGAGAAATATTTCTGAAGGCCAAGGTCACACGTTCCACCCCAGGTAGGCTACCTGCAGGCAACTCCTGTCCAGTCTGAGCTTTGTTTTCCAAATGTGAGGTGTCTGTCAACATGTGTAAAATTACATTTCACAAAAAAAAAAAAAAAAGAAAGAAAGAATGTTGCTTCTATCTGAATAGCAGGTGATGTCAGAGGCAAGAGCTTGTATTCCAGACCGCAGCAGGAACTGAAGTGCGAGAAGGCAGCTCCATGCAGACAGAGCTGGAGCACGAGCTGTTCCTGCAGAGAACCAGGGTTCAGTTCCATCATGCACACAGTGACTCACAACTATTTGAAACTCCACTTCCCAGATTCTAATGCCCTCTTCTGGGTGTGCCAGGCACTGGCATGGTACACACACATCTAAGCAGGCAAAAAGCTCATGCTCATAAAAGAAAATAAGTAAATCCTTTAAAGCAGCATCAATGTACTTGGAGTTGATCAAGTTACATTTGCAGGTTTCTGAGCTAAGCCTATGTTGATGCTTAGGTCTGCACTTAGGTCTCCCTTCTGGGATATGGGGCTCAGCGAATGGTAAGAAAGGGGACCAGGAGGTAAGCTCCAGCCTCCAGGAAAATGGCCGAGTTTAGAGTTGGAAAAGTGGGAGGGGTCTGAAGCACATCGGGGAGGAGCGAAGTGTCCCAGCTAACACAGAAAGGTGGATTGGCAGACAGCACAGAGCATCTGCTGTGGAGGCAGACATTAAATACACGTGAAAAGAGGTCGATCTCTGTGCCCCTGGGACATAGTGGCTCATTTGGCAGACAGTGCAGAAACTTTGGATTCTCGCCAGACCTCAGGTGGACATCCTCCCAGGGGAAACAGGTGGGCAGCTAGAAGATGGAGCTTTGATTTAAATACTGAGGAGTTTTAGATTCAGAAGGTGCTAGCATGCTGGGAAACACTATGCAAAATGTGGAAGCCACTGGTCTCCATAACCAGACACCTCACAGCACTGCAAGCTGGGCATCGGGAACATGGTGTAGGGGAAACATCGTTTGGGTCATAGATTTGACCTTCTGAACTCAGCTGCTGAGAATGGGGAGCTGTCCTGAGCTGTCTCAGGAGTCCATGCAGGGCTGTCTGGAATGTTGATGGCTCTTTTAGGTTCCATCAGGCTCTCTCTATCAGGCTTTCCCTGACCCACCTCACTATCCAGAGTGCCCTCTCTTCTTGCTATGCTAAAGGGAACAGTGGGCTCCATGCCTCAGCATCAGCATTCAAGGGAGTCCAGCCAAAAACACACCTCTATCTACTCAAGGGTATGCAGGAGGCACGGAGCCTGAATGACATAAGCCGACTGTCCAGCAAGGACACAACAACCATGATTTGGCATAAAGATGGTTTTGTTTGGCTGCTGGGGGTTTTAAAAAATGCCATGGCCCTGCCAACAGTTAGAAACTGGAAAATCTCACACAGAATCCCAGCTCTCACTTCAACTTGTAAAATCAAACTTATTTTCCCCAAGCCTGTATTTCTATGCAGAAATTAGAGCTGGGGCTGGAATGGCACTGTGCACTGAACCAGCCTTTCCTAGTCATCTGCATATGCTCAGGAGCCCTCCAAGTCTCTGAAATTCTTTGAGTCTATAGTCAACATTCTAGCACATAGAAAAAAATCAATCTAGTTTATACACTCTGAATAAGGCATTGTTTCTGTTCAAAACAATTCACTGGAGAGCAGGGCAGTTGTCTAAGAAGACGTATTGCTCTGTTCCTCTCCATCTCTTTCACCCTTCTGGCAAGGTGCTGATGTGCATCCCCACAGACACCCTCCTGAAAGAATATTAGATCAATAGTAAGGGCAGCCACAATACAAAATTTATTTGGTGAGGAACATAAAATGAAAGAAATTGTTGTGGTTTTAGCATAGAGGTAAGAAAAACAGAAACAGGTCTCAGTGGGCAAGTTGTTTCAGGTTATTATAAATAAAAGGGTGGCTACATCTCAAAATTGGCATCTTAAACAGTTCAAATTGCTGACTTTCCCAGTCAGTGTATGTGGTGAAGAATGACTCTGGCTGAGGACACACTGGATCTGACAGTGGGTCATTGGAGGAAGCAGAGGGTCCTGGGTACACTGAGACCCAGCCGTCCAGCATAGAGTGTGTGGGCACTGTCCTGACCACATATGTGCTTTACAAAGTGGGAAAGGCAAGTTTACCAGCTCATCTGTAATGTGGAGCTCAGATAGTGAGCATCTTCAACAGAAGCACCTCTATGAGGGGTGCTCCTCATAGGTCCCAGTAACAGAACATGCCTGACTAGAGCCTGAGCAGCCATACCCTGCCATTTATCCGTCCATCCACACAGGCTGAGCTTTCCTCAGGCCACTGCAAACCAGTGAGTAAGACTGACAGAGATGAGATGGCAGGCCATCCTGGGAAATGAGGAATTCCTCAGTTAACTCTTCCGAGCTCCAAACTCCCCAACACCCCTGGAGACACTGCCTTATCCAGCTCTCCCTTTCTCTCAGGCTCTGAAGCGCTTTCCCAGTTTGCGGTCTGGGCCTCTTACAGATTTCCTTGACTTCCCATTCTCCCTCTTTATGTCTCTCAAGCTTCTCCTGGAGGAAAGCTGAGCAAATCCAACTGTATCTTGGTGCCAAAGAAGACACGTTTCTGCCCTTTGACAGTGCTCATTATCAAGCGCTGGTTCACGTCTTTAATCCCAGCACTTTTCTGGGGGAGGCATGTGGATTACTGTGAGCTGCAAGCCATCCTGGGATAGAGTGTGAGGCAAGAAGAAGGAGGAAGAAGAGGAAGAAGTAATAATATAGTCAGAAATGTCCATTGTGTGAGCTTGATGAGCTTGTGTCCCTGTCACCCACAGAGGCACCTGCGTCAATATCCTTACTACAGTCCAAAGAAGCGAGTTCTCTGAGAGCGAGCCTCACAGAACTGAGGATGGGGTCGATGGGAAAAGGAAAAGAGAAAAAGAGGGAGGTGGAAGGAGGAGACAAACTAACTCTCAGCTGTTCCTCCCTTTGACGGACCCTATCACCTGTCCATGCTGTTGGAAGAGCTCTCTGTCTTCTGCCTTCAAAGTGCCTTGCAGGAGCAGGTGTGTAGTCCTCAGAGGACTTCCGGGCAACAGTCCTTTGTGATCACAGGGGTGCCTGTAACGTTGTCATTTCCTATGTCTCAACCCTCAGCATTTCCAGCTTTTCATTTTGTTGAATGAAACCCAAAAGAAAGCCACTTCCTGAGTAAAATATATCTCATACTAAGGCAAGTAAGAATACAGAGGTTTTCTCTCTCTCTCTCTCTCTCTCTCTCTCTCTCTCTCTCTCTCTCTCTCTCTCTCTCTCTCTCTCTCTGGTTAACATTCAAAGGAAGTCTTCAGGCTGGTTATTTCATAACTTACATCAATATAGGAAAGAGAGACAAAATCGGCAGCATCATTTATAAGCCCTGGGAAGTGGAAGTTTCCATGCCGCCATAAATAAGGACAGGAGTATCTGCCAAGTCAGAGGGCTTGCCAAATTTGAAATTCACTCAATCCTTACATTTTGGAATCCAGAACAGAACACCAACCTTGTGGGATTTATAATAATTTCTTCTCAGCAAAACTTCTTGTTATTTTTAAGAAACTAAAAACAAAACATAAAAAAATACAACATGGGAAGGTTTTTATATTTTTAGCCATCTGGGAGCATTGTGGGCAGTGAGTACTGTGGAGATGATTAAGTGGAATGGTCTATGCACTGTTATTAAGTCCAGTTTAGTCAAGAAAGACTGAAAATACACAAGAGCCATGTGTGTGTGCAAGTATGCATATGTGAGCATACTACTGTGCTCTTACCGGGGTGCAATTTCTCTCTCAAACACAGACTCCACCCATATGCTTCCAGCCAAACAATTTAAAATTGTAATGCATAAAAATTAAAGAGCTTCATGAGTTGTTTTCTCACATGTAAATTATGAAATCCAAAGTAGCAGATTATAAACATCCCACAGACTGTCACCCATGAGGACTAGGGTGACATCTCCTTGGTGGGCTCTGGTCTCATCCACAGCCCAGCTCAGTGTCTCACATGCATTTCACCTGATGTATCAATCAAATGAAGAGCTCAGCTTGTGTGCTAGTCACAATTCTGTCAAGGGAAACAATCTCACTCTCCCTGCTTACATGAAAAGATGCAGGAACTGGGTGGAGAGATGTGCATGAGCTTAAGGGGAGAGAGGGCAATGATGAGGCCCTGAGAATGGGGACAGGGAGAAAGAAGCCTTTACCGCCTCTAGCAATGGCTGAGCATTAGAAGACATAAGCCCATAAAGGGCAGAGCAGAGAGGCAGCCAGCACAGGCCTCCATACTGCTCCTGTAGAGCAGGTCTTCCCTACACAGAGTGTAGCACACATGCCTGTCATCCTCCTGTGCTGGCCGACACTGGGAGACCAACATACGGTCTTGAGGAATTAAACAAGGCACTCGATCATGTGCTTGGAGGCAGACAATAGAGAGGTGATCGAGCTCCCCTAAATCAAGGACCTTGACATCAGTACAAAAAAACACCTGTTCACGGAGTCTTGAAAAGTCTGAAGCATCTTAGGAGGCTGTGCTCTGGTCTCCATCCAATGGTAGAATGATGTTTACCCCCAGAAACCAGGTGTTGGCTGGGGTTGCACAACTTACCTGAGGCTGGAGTCTATTCTTCACAGCAAACAGCATAGCCTACATTTCTATTTAACAGTGATTAAGAACTGGTTACAGTTTGATGAGGATTATTAAAAAGACATAGAAGGGTGGAAAATAAACACAAGAGCTGTTTCTCCTTCCCTCCTTGGAAACAGAATAAAAATATCTGAAAGAAGGAAAAAACTTACTGCTCGTTAGTTCGTGGATGGACAGAGATTTTAATGCAGTAAACACAGGCTCTGAGATCTTGTGGCGTGTGAGATGGACTTGACCAAATGACTGGAAAATTAGCATATGCCCTTGGCAGTCTCTCCTAACCCCAGACTGCCAGAAAGTGTGTGTGTGTTGCGGGGAGGTGGGGGGGGGGTGTGGGTCATGTGACCACACACTGGGAGGCTGCTCTGCCTCTCCAGGCTGCCATGGCCAACTGCAGCAGCTCAGGCATTTTGTGCCACTTGGTTCTGCTGTCTGGATCCTGTCCATGGAGGGAGCAGGATGTGTCCTTTAGCATCTTTTCTCCCTGCCCCCATCCATGCTGAGTCTCCCCTAGGATTACTCACTGGGGATTGAAAAGTGCCCTAGGGAGATGAAAAGAGCAGACACATTTGAGGGCAGTCACAAACATGTCCACCATCGCTTACAAAGCACTATGCAAACCTGCAAACCTGTTCTGGATTCTCAGTGTGAAGCTCTTGATACAATCATTCTCATAAGGTGAAAGGTAAAAAGCAGGCCAGTTTTACCACCAGGTCACATACTCAAATGCCAAGATCTGCAAAGGAGTCTTTTGGTGGCACAAAAACCTCAGGGCTTCCTGAGACTGAGAAGACACCTCAGAGACTGATTAACCTGACAATTGACCTTTGTCAAGAATGATCCTGACAAAGATCTGGATGGGGCCAGAAGGGGCAGACTAAACTATGGAAACTGTCCTGTTTGAATAAGCTCCATAGTACTGTTAGGAGACCTAGGAAGTGTGTGGACTACTGCTTGACACATATTTGCAAAAATACACACCTCTTAACTATCACCACCATTCTTTAAATCCCATGCAGATCCCTTTTTTGATTGTAAAGTAAAAATCACCCACGTTAAACATTGCTGAGTGGTGATGCTAAAACACTGTCTGAGGGAGCAAAGGGGGTGAAGGCTCAAAGATGCCCAACACATACTCACAGAAATCTTACTGTTGGCCTGTGGCCCAAAAGGGAAATGAGGAGGGCAGGGTCTGAGGCGGCTATGATGGCCACAAGGGACATGAAGTACAAGCAGACAAGAGAGCACATATCTGGCTATGTTTGCACAGTCACCACCTCCCTTGCACTCACTCTCCTTCGTCATGTAAGCACCTCTGTGTGTCTGTCTACGTGCTTACCTATTGACAGGAGGCTGTGTCCCTTGCTGGGACAGAACACCAAAGACTTTTCTAAAGTATGTAAAATTTTGCTGGGGACAAAAACCTCACAAAACTTCCCTATGTACTCTGTATTAAATACATTTTTAACCAATGAAAATAACTCAAGAATCATAATCCATGACTCTTACGTATGTAATTCTTATGGGTAGAAACTTTTAAAGCCCTCTACCTATGACTGTTCCAGAGTCTACAGTAGGTGGGGCCCCCCAAGATTCCAAGTGCCATTTCTCACCTCCCCCAGTACCTTCAGCTCTGAAAACAACCAGTGACATAGGGGTTATGATATGTGTTTCGGGGCAGGAGACGGCATGATATACAGAGAACACAGGACACATGGAGATGAATTATAAAACTTTATTGGCTTGTTAAAGAAATGGAAGTATCCAGCAAGTACATTTATAGTCTAGCCACATTGTTAAAACAGCACTTAAAAGTAAAATCTTTTAAAAATGAGATGCATTGTTTACAGGAAACATGGAAAAGAGCCTTGAAAACCCAGAATATTGTAGGGGGGAAAATGTATGAAAATGAATCACAGGCTGCCTCTGGATTCCAGCAGATGGTTTTGAACATGATATGGGTGAAACTCAGGGACGTGTCTTTCTTGGGTATCTCTTACTGCTTCACATTTGTAAGTCAGTTTGTGCACACACTGGCTAAATTAAGTTGGTGGGGAAATTCTGGTTTCTTTCTTTGCTTCTCATGCATTTCCCCCAAGAAAACTAAGACTTCAAACACGAACAGTCTTTTATAGAGTAGGGTTGGTTGCTTTTTCAATATCACTGGCTGCCCTGAGATGTGAGTCCAGATTAAATGTAGAGTGAAGGATCTAATGTCACATCCCAATAACTAGGAGGTCTCCTTGTTCCCGATCATCAGAACAAGGAAATGGCTATAAACACTGGGAGGCTGCCTCTGTAGCAGAAACTGTCAGATAACTTTCTGGGCTGGAAATTCTGTCAACCTAATTTAAAACTGGCAGCACTCACCCCAAAGCAATTTAAATATAGGAGAGTCCTCAGCCATCCCAGGTGTCCTTAGGTAAACTTGACAGATTGCCAAGAACTGAGGATATGTGGATGGGGCAGAATGTTCTTAATGGCAACTCCTGTACCACATTCCTTGGAGTCAGATCTTCTGAGCTACAGGATCCCAGAAGCTCTGTCATAAAGCAGAATGGCTGGCACAGCCCACACAGCTGGAGACAGCCACCTCCTGAGCTTCATGTTCTAAGGAATCACTCCCCTTCAGGAAAACCCTCCCCATGAGTCTAGAGTCTAGACCAAACAAGATGAAGTGAGTTTCAGTTAGAGTGTGAAAGAATGAGATCAGAGCAGAGGGAGGCATTCTAGACAGTACTACCAAAGCAGGTGGAGGTGTGAATCACCCCCTCACAGGGGGGAGAGCAAGCACAGGACTCAGAGCCTAATTTGCAACAGGAAAAAAGTGGAGTGTGTTATACTTATGCAAAGCAACTGATAAAATCAGAAAACATTCTCAGATGATCACAGGGATGGTTTAGAAACGGAGAGCTGTAGCAGGAGCAAGTAAGGATCCTGTGTCCTGTTCCTCCTCATGGCAGCATTCCCTGAAACTACATTCCAGCCAGCACTGCGTTCCATTAGTTACTCACCCTACACCCCTGTGTAGCTGTGGTCTCTGCAGACAGGCTTCAAGACCCTCACTATTCTGAGCCTAACTCAGGATCCAGAGGAGAGAGGAAGCCAAGACAGAGTGATGTGCTGTTGTTCCTTGCTGTGGGATGAATGGAGCTGAGACTGGGGAGACAGAAGGGAGAATTCCTGAACTGATTCTCTCTATTGTGTACTGGGGTTCGTGTTTCCTGCCGAGAGACAGTTCTTCTCCAGCCTGTCTGTCTGTCTGTTGGCCACTGTCACACCTCAGATTGATGCCTGTGACATCAGTAGGAGTTTCTTACTCCAGCTCAGCTGCCTAAGGGCCTCAAAGGCCTCATCCATGGTGGATCAGCAAACTGTGGAACTCTATCTCTTTGAGGCCATATACCTGTTTCCTAGTTACCAAGGGCCATATTAAGTTAGCTAAGGACCCCATGAAGATGGGGTCTACATTCTCTCGTCTCATTCTTCTCCCTTGAGAGGCCAGAACTCATGAGCCTGGAAAGAAGGGATTTGTGTCAGGTAAAGCAGATGAAACAGGTTATTCAAACACCTGGTGCATTTGGAGGATGTTTGAGAAGTCACTGCTGAGAACAGCCCAGCAAGGTGACCAGGCCTGAGGTCTCAGGGTGACAGACAGCTGTGCATCTCTGAGCTGCTGTAGTCCATGTCACAACTTGCTAAATGAAGCTGTCAGTGGTAGGCAGGAAGAAAGTGAGTTTGCAGAGAAAGAGAGATGAACACAGTGAGAAACAATGTCTCTGTCAAAGACAGAAGGAACAAACTGGCAGCCCACAGGCAGGCTTTGTTGGCCTACATAATGTTTTAAAAATAACTGAGCCAACTTTTTAAAAATAGGGATGTTTCCCATTAAAAATCCAGGTTCCACATCTTTTTTAAAGAATGAGAAGACTTGAAAACTTGAGTCCTTAGTCCCTAAACACGGTTGGCTGGGCTGGGTGACCACTGCCCTTAGGACGGGCAGGTGTTGACTTACCTAGAGCCCTGTGACTGTGTAGGAGACACTGTGCCTGGCACTATAAGACCTAATTCCTGTTAGAAAGCCACAGACCTAATTCCAGCAAAAATGTCCCTTCTCCCTTCATAATGCTATAAAAATAAAATAATACTGTAAATCTCCAAAGAGCAGATTTCTTCTGGGGAACCAAATAAAAAAAGCCAAGGATAAAAAGAAAATTTGTAGAAAGGAAAAGCTGTGTTACTGATGGCAGTCTTTGGTGGCTAGAAAAAGAAAAAGCACAGAATAAGGGGACCACATGAAACAATTTTCCAACAGCCTGCTGCTTTTGCTATTCCCTGGACAATGCTAAGTTATCTTTGATATATTAAATCACCTTATCCATCCACTTCTTTACATCTTAAGACATAAAATCACCCTGCATTCTTCCCAGCTGCTCACTGAGAGCATGGCCTATAATCTCTAAATAATCCATCACCCTCTTGTGGCTCCATGGAATAACATAAAAGAACTTAAGGGATTTTTGTTGTTGTTTGGGGGTTTTGTTGTTGTTGGTTTGGTGTTTTTTGGTGCCAAATGGCTGATATTTAAGAGTGTTTGTCACACAAAGGCCCTGCCTGGCTGGCAGTTTAAATTTAATTTTCCTTTCAGGGGTTAAGAATTCTACTGTTAGCTGACCTCTTTGTAAGTCAACACCTTTGGGAAAGACAGAAATCTTAGTTGTGGTAGGAGCCATCGTTTAGCAGCAGCAAGCTGAGAACAGGAATGCACAGGACACTGAGGCCTCCTTGTGCTGAGGCCTACCATGACGAAGACAAAGCCTGTGAGATCCTGTGGAAGCAAATGGCCCTCTTCAGACACAGGCATGGATAGCCAAGGCAAATACTATAATTCACAGGCTTGCAAAAGTTTTGAGTCCAGCAATCCTATAGTACAAAATACCAGAGTCTTTGCCTTATATCAACGGGGGCCTAAATGGGTTCTGGTTTATTAAGATTGATGTCATGCTTACAAAAGATTTAAAACAGCTTCCAAACATGCTGGGGTTGTTAAAAGAAAAACCTATAAATCCTTAAAGATAGACTACTTTTTAAGAAGGGGGATGTTAATAAGTCCAGTTTTGCTCTATATGCGCATGTGTAATAGAGCTGAGTGTGGATTTTAAATGAAATGTCCCAGCCTGATGCTGGAGGGGACTTGAAAAAAAAAAAAAGAGTGTGGAGGGATGGATAAAGCTGCTGCCTGGTGCAGGTGGAACAGAGGCCACCGTGGCGATAAAGTGAATGAAAGGGGGTCTGGAGCGCAGATTAAAGTGGGGCATAGTTAGGAGCCCGCAGTGTTTGGTAGCTAGCAGCATCCAGAACAGCCACTTTAAAGCATATATTCATTAGCAACTTGCTGCCTCTTTGCCTCTAGGGTCAGGACAAGCTTTCCTGGCCATGAAAACCCAGCAGTGGAACACCATGCTCCTGGGGATGATCCTTAGAGCACTGTCCTGCTCACAGCGGGTCCAGCCCTTCTGCATGCAGGCCTATTCACACTAGAAAAGCCAGGGTTCTACAATGCAAACAGCATGAGAAGTGAGGCCCTCTCACTAGGCAAACTTCTAAAAGGCAGGTGATTCACAGAGGGCAATAAAAGGGTCAAGATTATAATTCCCTGTATGCATATATTCTATCATTAGTTATTCTCAGACCACGCTTAACTTAAATTTACATCCCTGACCATACAGCTGCTGCTGCTGTTGAATTTTCTACCAGCTGGTGGACTTTAAAGGGACCATTAGCATTATGTGCTCCGACACCTAAGCTAAAAGTTTGGATCTTTGCTGCCAGCCAAGCAAAGAACCTTTTAATGACACCACAAAGTCCCCAAGGTGATGGGGTCTGAGCCCTTAATTTGTTTAGTTGCTGAGGTTACAGGTAAAATCATGGAGGATTAGACAACAGAAAATGTAGCTGAAGTAGGTGTTATGTGCAGATTAGAATTTTAGTGTGCACTTAGGCCTAGCTATGACTTTAGATAGATAGATAGATAGATAGATAGATAGATAGATAGATAGATGCATAGTTTTAAATTTTGCAAATCACTTTTAATAAACAGAAGCAATTAATGTCAGCACATTTCCAGTATAGTCAAACAGCGCACCTTTCAGAAGAGAGGCACGGTCCAATGCAATTTCACTTCAATTCTATATTTGAACTATTGTAAGAACAGAAGGTGAATCTAAGTGTTTTCTTCCACTGCTTCTTAGCTGCCTGAGACCTGCCTCTGCCTTGGTGTCCCCAGTCACAGCTTATAACAAGCAGGCTGCAGACATCCTCCTCCGAGAACAGCCCATTTCCACCAGACACCCCCAAATAAGCGGCACTTCCTGGGATAAGCAACAGTAGCCCCAGGAGTCCAGCTTAGGGGGCGGCCAAGCACAGCACCACAGCCCTCCTTTGTCTTTTCCTTATTTCAGCTACCCATCCAGTGGGATCTTATGAAACAAAACAAAACCTAAAAGAAACACAAAATGAAACATAAGTCATGCTCAAAAGAAAATCAACAGAAATTCACATGCAAACACAGTCACGTTAAAAAGAACATAATACATCAAAACAAAACACAATGTGGAATATGCTTTCAAACACAAGGCAATACATACTAACCACATGAATTGTGATAATATGGGCACCACATTATTGAGCAACTTAGTTTTAAACTCAAAACCAATTTATATGATACATAAAATGTGGAAAAGCAATGGAAAAGATTTTTGAACAGATCCACCCTTAGATCTATCAGACATTATTAACTTAACAGAAAGGGAGAAATATGAGCACGACATAAACAATCCTTGGAGAACTTTTCTTATGAGGACAATTGGAGTGAGCAACAAGCATCCATCCAAACCTCTCTTCTCTTTGCTTCCCTAATTTCATCATACTATTTAAAAGTAACTGCTCATTACTCAATAACTGAGCCAAAACCTCGTTGGAAACACAACAATCTGGATGCTTTTCTCGGGAATTTTAATATCACCCAAATTTAAGTATTTGCCATACCATATACATGATATACATATAAATGTAATGCCTATAACTTATATGATATACACATAAATGTAATGCCTATAGTTAATATATAGCATTGAGCATGCAGGACATTGTCATATATGAATATATGACAGAAGATTCATAGCTATATGTGTATGTTATATATGCCATATATTGCTATCTAACAGAGAGAAATTACTGAACACAGATGAAGACATCAATTCTGTAATTGATGATAAAGATGAGGAAGGAGGAGTTCCTCACCTCATTGCCCTTCAGATGGAAGAAAACTATGTACAAGATTCTTATAACACATTGTTTTCCATACCAGGCTCTCTCCTAAACACTGTGCTCTATTGAGTTTTCCAATCAGGCCAATAAGACAGGTCATTTGTACTAATGAGAAAACTGAGGTCTAGAGAGTTAAGCAATGAGCCCAAGGCCCTATGAGACCCCGGATATAGCTTTAATGCAGCCCAGGAAGTCCTTACACCACTACTGTGTAAGGGACAAGAGTACAGGTTCTCTCTGAACATGGCTGTAGGGACCCAGCAGGAACATCCAGAGCTCTAATGAATCCTATGTGTTATTTTCACAAATCCTCACCAGATTCCCAAGGGGCAAAGCATATGGCTCCTCGCTAGAGGCGCTCAAGACATTTTTAAGCTCATCCCTGTCAGAATCCTCCAAGACACTTCATCCTCCTGTAGCACATGTCTGGTCTGCCAAGCACACGGTGAGATGTCTCCAGAACAGCAATTACCACCCCGGTGTGTAGCATTGTTTACAATAAGCCTGAAGAATCAACCACACTTATTTGCTGTAGCATTCATTCACTGTCCCTGCCCTTCTAGCAAAGAAAGACCCAGATACTGGCACCTAGTGTCACTCATAGGTGTAATCATCTGCAACTCTGGGAAATTAGGGGATTGTTGGAGATGATAGTTACTTCCCCTTCCTAACAGACCCTAGGTTTTGTTTTGTTTTGTTTTTTTTCCTACTGGTTTTGCCTCCAGACAAACACTAATAAAGCTCAGTTAAGTGTAAACTTTGGCCCAGAGCGTGAGCTGGCCAGATTGGCAAACCAACTCCTCACTTACTCCTGCAGATCTAAAGAGGGAAGGTCTTGAATTCCTTCCCACTGAAACAATAGGATTAATATAAGGATGTCAGGCTTGCCAATAAAAACAGGAGAAACTGGAGAGTAGAAATAGTAAGACTTTCTCTCCCAAATAAAAAAAGAAAAAAAAAAGGTTGCTGATTCAAGGTACTCATTCTTTCTAACATTCAACACGGGAGGGCATTAGATTAAAAAAAAATATCAGCACAGTCTTTCCTTCCTGAGCATTTATGACATAGAAACTCAATAGTGTTGCCAACAGCAGTGTTTGCCACAGGATCCAAACTACTTTTTCTTTCTTCTATTTGCTATTTTACAGACCAAACCTCTCCATGGTCATGGATTATCACCATTGGAAATTAGAAGTTACTGCTCCAGATATGGCCTCTATTCACTGTCATTTGCTCAGACCTCAGCTGCCTTTGCTCCTTTCTGTTCAACCTGAAGCACCCTTTGTGGTCTGCTTGCCTTTGGGGATGTTCTGCACACACCCAAAGCAAAATTCAACTCCATACTCCCATGAAATAAAAATCAGTAAAGTGAATACCAGCCGGCTATAATAATGGGCATGAGCAGGGTCTCAGACACTGATTTCCAGCACCTCACACTCTAAAACTGCAGGCCAGTCTCCCTTTTTCTCCTGCACTATTGACACAATGAAGAGATTCTACCAAGTACTGCAAAATTGTTTTAATATAGAGTTGATCTTTATGAGAAAACATGCCTTCCTTTTTAGGACTGACAGCAAAGAAGAGATCCAGTATATCTATCAGGAGGCTCTGACTTCTACCCTCTTGTGTCTTGAAAAAAAGAAAAAACTCAAAAAAGGAGCCTCAAGATGATATGAAACAATAGATGATTATTTTCTTCCAGTGAGGGGGAAGGTTTTAGACCACAACAAATGGCTGAACATCTTGTGAATTTAGCAGCCAAACGAGCTGTCTAGCTTATGAGCCCGAAATATAGATATTTTGACAATGTGACATTCTGAAGCATTTGCAGCATTCCCATGGTGCATGGTGGTTACCATGAAATTAGCTCCTCCACCAAAAGCAACTCTGAAGAAACTTTGTCAGTGCTATGTAGACTAACAGCACTAAATGGGTTGATAGCAAAGTGGCATCTATCTCAGAAGTAATGGTACAGCTTGAAGGAACAGACAAAGCAAATAGACTCTCACATCCAACCTCTGCTGTTTGTGATTTAGAATCTACCCCTTTGCCTCATCAAAAGAAAGGGTTGGAGAGGTCCTTGGAAGGTCAGCTAAGCACTCTGCTTTTCTGCCATTGGCTCACAACCCACTTAGATATATTCACAGTCAAGCGTGTACACATGTTCCTCCTATTACTCAGAAGCAATCAGCCATCAAATGGCAAGGATCCACAGTACATTTAAATCAACTGCAATTTATCCAGAGCAAAAAGAAAAAGTGCTGAGTCCAGAGGAAGCAGAGGGAATGGAAGAAAGCCCCAGCTGCCACCTCAAATTGCAGATCTTACCACAGTTATCATTTGGGGAGTTTAAGCAGAAAACCACCAACTTGGGCATCTGTGAATGGGGTGACACTTTGGTGGCAATGTGGTGTTTGGGACCCCCCAGGGAACATTTACCTGCCTTGAATGGTAAAACAACTGCTTCCTACACATTTAGGAAAATGTTTCCCAAGTAAAAATCAAACAACATACTCTTGTATATTTGTAATATTAGTGTCTAGAAAATAAGGGCTCAAAAGCTGTCTCATACAGTGTTAACTCTGGTACCACTGTGCTGCATTTCAGCACCTGAGCTTAAACATCAATTGTTCAAATCTGACATTTGTGGAACATGGTATCTATGGGTTACAGCAGCAACCATTGCCTGTCTACTTTTACCACTTTCTACAAGTAAGTCCTATGGTCACATGGTGGGAGTGAGTGTCCCACATCACCTATGAAGAGAGAGCTGAAATCCAAACACAGAAGTTCTACATTCACTGGACCATCTCTTAGGAAGGCACCAAGAAATTTCTCTGTATACATTAGGGCTCTAGTGTCTTCTTTGAGCTCAACCTAGAGGTGTTTAAACACCCATTAAACACACTTTTACTTACTAATAACAGTAGACTTTATTCATATTCCAAGTCTTCTTCAGAGATTTTCTTCTACCAAGATCCTTCAAGATCAGCTATGCTTCGTTTCCTGCACAGATGTCCTCCCCGTTCTCCCAACCCTTAACTCTATGACCTATGCTCCCACTCATGTGGCTTTTTGCACCTCTTAAGTCTTGTATTTGTTTTATTTTGACTTGTCCACATGCCAGACTGCCTCCTACAGAAGGGCAGAGAAAGAGATGTTACATATCACCTGTGTCTGACACTACATCACACAAGTGCCTGTGGGTGGACACATTGTGATTCTGCGCAGTCCTGTGTGAATGCTGAGCTGCCCTCAACTGCATTGCCAACTGTGTGCTATAATGGACATTCTACTGCTTCTTTGGGTTGCCTGTGCCATGGTTTGAAAGAAAATGGCCGCCAAAAGGAAAAGCACTCTTAGGAGGTGTGGCCTTGTTAGAGGAAGTGTGTCACTGTGGAGGTGGGCTTTGAGGTCTCTTTTGTTAAAGTTTCCCTCAGTGTGACTTTCAGTTGGACTTCCTGTTGCCTGCAAGATCTAGAATTTTCAGCTACTCCAATACTATGTCTGCCTACACACTGCCATGTTCTCTGTCATGATAATGGACTGAACTTTTGAAATTGTAAGTGAGTCACCCAAATTAAATGTTTTCTTTATAAGAGTTGCTGTGGTCATGGTGTCTTTTCCTAGCAGTAAAAACCCTAAGACACCTGGATACTTTCTTTCATTCTCTAGCATCTGACATAAATTCTTCTGTGCTCAGAAGATATTGAAGCCTCAGAGCTGGCACATAGACACTCAGTGAGTATCTGTATTTTAAGCTCCCAAGGAAAATACACTGGCCTTGGTCTGCTCTAATCCCACACTGACCAACATGACTGTGTGTAGAAGTGGGACAGAGGAAAGAAACTGCTGTCCAGTTCCCAGCTGAAGAAAAAAACTAGTGACCCATGACTGAGGGATCTCAACAGGAAAGAAGTCCGGTTTGAGTATAATTAAGTAAAGTTATGAGATGGAAATTAAAGTAAGAAACAGAAAGTTCTTGGCAAAGTAAGACTACTTGAGAGAAGCCAAACTGGTTGCACAACTCAAACCCAACGATTCTAAGGAAGTTGTGGCCTCACCAGAAGGGACTCATGACAAGTGTCCAAGCATGCAGCAAAATTTCATAAAGGATGGACAGCACAGTTAGAGACAGATACTGTCATCCTGATTTCCTGAATCACTCCCAAATTGCCTTAAGTGAAATACCCAGTAAGGAAAGTAGGTACTCAGAACATTGCATGATGGCCAAATAGAGATGCTCAGGTCAACCCAACCTTTAGTAATGTGTGAATAGCCTTCTCAGTTTCAATACACACATATTAATATCCCTCTACATCCCAGGAGCATTGGTTCCCAGATACACATGGATACAAATGTTCTCTGACACTCCAGTTCCTGTATAAAATAGTGTTCTACTTACATATAATCTGTGTTCACCATCCTGTATGCTTTAAATCATCTCTAGATAACTGACAGTATCAATGCAATATAACAATGTACAAATTGTACCTTTGCTGTATTTTTGAGAGAATAATGACAAGAAAAAATCTGAATTTTGTACAAATTCATCCTTCTTCCCCAAAACATTATTGATCCACAAATGAGACACACAAGGATACAGGAATCGGTTGTTGGCACTTGCCGCTGTAGCGAGGGTTTTTGTGCCTCCACTGGATTTTACAAAATACTACAGCCAGTGGATTATTATAAAATGTGATGCTATAGAAAGGGGAATAATGCCAATTCTCACACCCAGTGAGAATGTAACTGCATAAAATCTATTAAGATCCTCATACATGCATCATGCTATTTGGCTCTGCCCACTTGTGTCTGTAGCTATGGATCACAGGCCAAGTAGATGTGGGAATGAATTTCCAGAAGAGTAAATAATACACTCAATGTACAAAATAAGACAGTGTGCAGCAAAAACTTAGTGCCTGCCTGAGGATGATAATAATGACCGTGGTGGGGATGCAACCTGGGAGATGGCAGGAGAAAGGTGGCAGAGGAGGGAGATGAATCAGAACCTAGTGATCACCACTGGTGTACTGCAGCAGCCTAAAGCAAGTAAAATGTGAGCATGTGTTCTAAGTAGAGGGATACAAGGCTCCAAAATGGGAATATAGAGGTCCAGGTTCAAAGCCATCTCAAGAGAAGGAGGAGGAGTAGAAAGGGATTTCTCACTCACATTGAACACCACAAACAGCATTTCAGGGTACAGGGATTTCTGTGCTTGGCATTATTGTCCTCTTTCTAAGAAAGTGGCAATCAGTTTTGTTTTTTTTTTGGTGGGGCAGTAAGGGGCTTATGCTACACCTATTGCTACAGACCAACAATCACATCTCTGGTGGTCTCAGCTGACCCAGGAAAGTCACGTGGATATTCTCACTAAGATAGAGTAAGATAACTTATGAGTTTATTTAAGCTAGCTAAGTGGAAAAAATGATGAAACCTTAGTCGAGCACAAAGAATTCCAGAATACAAAAACAAAGATAGGATTGATCTGTCCCATGAACTGATTGTAAGTAGCAAAAGTTGCCCAAATACACTATAGGAGAGCAGAAGAGAACAAACCCTCCTCCTACTCAGAGCTAGTTTGGAAACTATGCTGTCATCCCATGACCCAGGAGGAACCTTCAGGATCTGAGTACAACCAGTCACTAGGCATGTTCCAGTGGTATAGCAGGCAGCCCATTTCTAAAGCCTCATTAAATACCACCAGTGGGAAACTCAGAGTGTGACATGAACCCAGGGATCTACATTCAAACTGTGGGAGCCATAGGACTCTTGGCTTGGTTTCAATGAAGTTGCTGTCCCAGAAGTCTCTGCTACTAGGGACAGTTTCTCAAAAAGCTCATTTGGAAGGAGCCCTTTTATGAGGTACCATGCCACAGGCCTCCCAGCACCCAGCAGCTCTCATAGCACTAGACAATGATCAGCCTCAGTAGATACACAGGGCACCATTTCCTTCTGGAAAGCAGGGCAGATCCTTCACTCCCTACTCCTTTGGGGTAGAACACAGGGCCCCTTCTTAAGTCTTAGGTATCATTATGTGGAGAAAACTCTGGTTATTAAGAAGCACACATTATACTACACACACCACATAGACACATACATACACACAGTCACACATACATACACAATATACAAATATATAGAAAAATATATGTGTATACACAAACATGAATACATGCACATCCATATGCATATACATCAACATACATGTACATGTATATATAAACATAAATACACAAATATACACATATAAATGCACATATATAGACAGACTTTGTTTTTTATCATTGTATGTGTGTGTTGTGTGTGAGTGTGCATATCACACACAGCACATGTGTGAAGCCAGAAGACAGCTTTGTGGTGTTCGTTCTTTTCTCCCTGCACATAGGTTCTGGGAGCTGAGCTCAGATCATCAGTCTGTCATGGCAACACTGTACTTCTGATCTTGCCTGTGTGCCCTGACGGCTGGGACTAACGTGAGACTCATGACTACCAATGCCCTGTGCAAGCTCCTGCTAGTGTGATGACTGCTAATATTCAGAAAGAGACAGAGGCTTATAAAATTCAAACCCCTGTATTATTTCAGCTGTAGTGTGAAGGAGAGTCAGTTTTCCTTCAGTCTGTGACACCTGGCAGGCCACCTATGTCCACACTCGTGAGGATATGAGCATCACAGATTGGACTAGATAGGTTGTAAAAGAAAAAGGAAAGCTGTCTTGAAGTTGGAAAGGGAGTAGGGGTGAAGGAGAAGTCGGGGAGAAGTCATGTGAATATGATGGAAACACACTGAATGCATGTGTGGAATTCTCAAAAAAAATAATACTAATTAAAAAAAAAAAAAACAGAGCCAAGAAGCATGGTGGCACATGTCACTTAGGAGCATGTGGGTTTCTGTGAGTTCAAGGCCAGTCAGGGCTATATAATGAGGCGATCTCAAATGGAGTGGAGGCTGGCGAGGAGCCTCAGCAGTTAAGAGCACTGGCTTCTCTTGCAGAGGACCCAGATTTGATTTCCAGTACTGACATCACATCTCACAACCATTTATAACTCCATTTCCAAGGAGCCCAGCATCTTCTTCTGGCCTCCAAGGAAACCAAACACATACATGGTACATAGTCACACATGCAAGCAAAACATTCAGCACAGAAAATACAATAAATAAATCTAAAGAAATAGGGGGTTAGTGAAAGATGGGTCTATGCTACACAATGCATACATATTTTTTAAAAAATATTCAGAAAGACAAATCATGAGCCTGGAAATCATAGATGGGTTGGCCTATTTCTTCAGCTCTGAGAATTCAGCCATAAATGTGAACACCGCTTTAAACCACTGGTGATGTTTATAAAGCCTAGGCCTTCACAAATGCTTTGCTCTTTCCTGTCCAGGAGCATCATGAGTATTTCTCTTTTGTTTTCCTTCCGTGTTGCCCATGCCTCTGTTTCCATTTCCGTGTGTCTTTCTGTGTGCCTGTCTCCCAGCTCTGTACATATGTCTTCTTCTCTCATCCTATCCTCTCTATATATTCCTGTGGCTCAGAAGAACCAGAGAAATGACAACTGAGTGGGAGTCATGGTTTAGATTTGGGCTTTTTCTTAAAGATCAGCTGCAGTTTCTACTTTATTTATTGAATATTATTCTCCCTCAACACATTAATGGAAGGAAGACCTTGATGGTTTCATTTGAAAAAAGGCTGGTATCCCCATTCTATAGTTTAAAATATGAATTTGGAGGACTAAATTTATACTTTGATTTAATTGCATGATCTCTCATTAACACAGCAATAAACCACCTATAGAACATATATATGTCTAGAAATAATTGTGTATAATTAAACTTATCATTTGGGGTTAATTTTTCTTCTTGAGCATCTTTTCTAAGACAAATGCCTCTGTTTACCTACCAAGAAAGCACTGCTTGGAGAACCAAGCATATGCTTGCTATCAAAGTATCTTACTTAAAACTGTAGGGAGTTGCCAGTGCCTTCCCAGGCTTATTCATGGAAACAAAACAAAACAAAACAAAACAAAACAAAACAAAACAAAAAAACCCTCCAATCCTGCCTTTGGGTGATGAGCTCAAATATTACAAATGCCCTTCCCAACTGTACTTTAAGTCATAGGTCTAAATGCACGTATTGACTTGAATGGTGAAGGGAAACCTCAAAGAAGAGAATTTTACTCTAATTCCGAGCTTGCCCTCCTGGAAAATTGAAATCCAAACTGAGGGCAAGAATCCCTGGGGGCAAAGCATGTGGGTTGTGCAAAGCCACTGCTGCCTAAGCTCAGGGTGGTCATGACCCTCTTGCCTTGACCTGGATCAGCAAGATGGCTTTCCGTGCCGAATGGCAGCTGCTTGCTGCAATGTCACTATGCATTCAGATACTGGCAAGGGTGACATTTCATATGTACAGGGAAACTGTGGCTTTTGTTTCAATTCTAAGACCACAGAGAAGCATTTTTTCCAAGGGATTTTGCAAAACCCCCAGTTAAAGGGCTCTACTGTTCTGCTGTTGAGAAAGAAACGAAGGTGATAATCATGAAACCAAATTTCAATTGATTTTCTGCTTCCATTTTCCCTGGATACCAAACCAGCTGCCTAAAGGCAGGAAGAGAGACCAGAACACGTCTTCTCTCCCATCCATACCTGATGCATTTCAGCCTGCCAAGACCTCCAAACAGAGCTGTAGGAGCTAAGCCCTGGCTAGTTTACCAGCTAACCGCACTAACGGAGAGCCACAAGCCCCTTCAAAAACTTCAGCCAATTGCTTGAGGAAGAAAGAAGATGTTCTGCTTTATAAACTTAATTAGTACAAAATAAATTAATTAGAAACTTGTATGATATTGGACACATGATCTGCTTGTTGCTGTACTTTCCAGGAGAATCTATGACTTGAGAACAAGCCTCATTTGTTCTTCACACCTAATTCTACCTCACCTCTTCCACTCTTGGCTGAACTGAGAGATGTCCTGTTCCTGTAACACAGCATGGGATATCAATTCCTCTATAAATGCTATCATTCTCCCAGCAAGAAGCTACAAAGTCTAAATGACTCCATCATGCCAGACACCTAAAATTTACCACAAAATTCAAAACGAAAAGTCACTATTCTAACCCTGAGTAGCACCACAGCTACTGGCGGGCAGGCTAAGGCAACAGATGATTATCTAAATCCATAGCTTCATTTCCCAGAATGGAATGACGAAAGCTCACCTAGAGCTGAATTAGCCATCTGCCGTGTCATTTGTTTGCTTGTTTGTTTCTTAATTCTCGGAATTTAAAAATGGTATTGGCAGAGAAGGATGATTTCACACAAATGACCCACTTCCTAACTTGCGGAGCCAGAGCTGCCATCCCACAAAATGTTGTCATCTGACTTCAGAGAGGAGTCTGAGAACATGAGATGTTTGGAAAGATCTGGATGGCATCAAGTCAGATTTTGGCAAATGAAAAAATTTTTAATTTGTGATTTTCAAAAATGTCCATAGTTTCTAAGAATGATAGCTTATACCTTTCAGACTTGTTTTCCTTGATGCCTTTCAAGATGAACGTAGTCTACTGTGCCAAAGCCTGCCTCGTTGTGGGCAAGAAACTGTGCTGAGAGCTTGGGCTTTGCTTGTTTTCACTCAACCTCAATGTTTATGTGTTGAAACTTAACCTTCAAATCTACATGATGTTGGGGCCTGTGGGGAACAACCAAAATTAAGTGAGGATTTGGGGGTGGTTTGCCAACAGGTATTGATGGCTTTAAGGGAAGAGAAAGTAGCTCCTGCTAACATACATGTTCTATCTCATCATGCCATGCCCTCAGCCATGTGCCAACACAGAAGCAGGGAAGGGATGCCAAGACAAGGCTGGTGCTATGGTCTTGACTCCCCAGTCTCCACATCATGGACTAAGCTAGCTTGGAAACATACTTTTTTCTAAGTCATGTGTTCTCAGGCAGACTCTGAAGACCCTGAGTACAATAACTGCGAAAGTTCAAGTGAGGTACCTCAGTTTCCTCATCTGGAGCTAATGATAGTGCTACATTGAAGACCACTGTGAAGATCAAAGAAGTGATTGAGTATATAGTTTAGGGGGTATCTGGTAGATAAAGGGTGTTTAATAAACATGAGTCATTTCCATGTCTATGGATTCTTGTCTAACTGACAGCTGATGTTTCATGCTCATCAAGACTGCAAATAACCAACGATAAAAGTTATGATTTGACACTGTCATGGCTCTTTAATCTAGAAATGGGAGGGCACACCTATGAAAAGTTATTTTTTCTTGGTTTGAAGTGAGTGAATCTACTTCTAGTATGGACCTTTGAGGTAGGAAGGCATATACATTTGATCTAGATTTTTGAGGTGGGAAGGCATGTTGCTGTTGGATAACACTCTTGTACACTGTAAAGATTTGTTGCTCATATTGGTTTAATAAAATGATTGGCCAGTAAGAAGTATAGGTGGGACAAACAGACAAGGAGAATTCTGGAAAGAGAAAAGGCAGAGAGTCAGACACCAGCCAGACACAGAGGAAGATGAGAATGCTCCACTGAGAAAAAGGTACCAAGCCACTCAGCTAAAGCTAACTCATGGATAAGAATCACAGGTTAATTTAAGAGTAATAGTTAGCAAGTAATAAGCCTGAGCCATAGAACAAACAGTTTATAATTAATATGAGCCTTTGTGTGGTTATTTGGAACTAAATGGAATGTGGAATCGGTATAGCAGGACAGAGGAACTTCTGACTACAGCACGTCTTTAATCTGGATCACACCCTCTACTATAAGTCTATACAAGGATCTGAAAGAAGCTTCTGCTCTTTGCCTGCTTGTCCTTGCCTTGCTAACACATCTATTTCTTCATTGGCATTGAAGCCTACTTCTTCTGGATTCCAGCATATTCTGAAGATCTGCTGAGACATCCATCCCTATGGACTGAGAAACTCCTGGATTCTTAGAAAATTTCCCTTCACAGCCAGTCATTGTTGGGTTGGCAGGACAGCAGCATGCAAGTCATTCCAATAAATTCCCTTTATACACATCTAGAGAAATCCACTCTTTAAATTGTTATTCTACAGAATCTTGACAACTACAGACACATTCGTCAGCAAGTACACCAAATAGAAGACAGCTCAGGGTAAGATCTTTTCATGTTGTTTCTAAGATTTACTTATTTTATTTTATGCATATTAGTGTTTTCTCTGTGTGTGTGTGTGCGTGTGCATGTGTGTATGTATGCGTGTGTGTGTGCGTGCGTGTGTGTGTGTGTGTGTGTGCGTGTGTGTGTGTGTGTGTGTGTGTGTATGTGTGTGCACGCTTCATATGCAGTGCCCAGAAAGGCTAGGTAGGCAAGGGTACAAAATGTCCCAGAGCTGGAGTTACAGGCAGTTGTGAGCCACCATGCGGGTGCAACAGAATCAAACCTGGGTCATCTGTAAGCAGCCAATGGCTCTCACCATGGAACCATCTCTCAAGCCTCCAACATGGAGATCTTGGGTAAAAAGGTCACAGAATAGTCCATTTTATTAATAGAGCTGAAAAAATGAGCACCAGATGACTTGAGCAACTTGTTCAAGGGCACAGGGCCACCAATGCTCAGATTTGGCTCTGCCATGCTGTTTACAAACTCATCATTGGAGAAAAGGTCAATGTGGTGAGAAGACATTTCTCACAGAGAGCTGAGCTGAGGACAGGGATGGGGCTGGTTGTTTTCATATGAAAATCGATATTCTTGTCAAAATTTACAAAGTGCTACCTAATTTGACTGTGATAGAATTGGGGGGGGGTGAAACTTTGGGCTATTACTAGGTATAGTGGTTCGAATGGGATATGTCTCACCTCACCTCAGGCATTTGAACACTTGCTCTTCAGTAGGCGGTGCCATTTGGGGAAGTTGTAGAACTCTTAGGAAACCTTGTTGGAGGAAATGTGTCACCAAGGGTGGACTTTGCAGGGTTTTAGCCTTGTGCCAGTCCAGTTTGCCTTCTCCGCCTCATGCTTTCAGTTGAAGGTAACAATCCTCAGGTGTCTTGCTCTGGCTCCCATTCCCATCTCCACCCATTGCCTTTATGGATGCCTCCACTGAAACCTTAGGCCACATTGAACTTTCTTCCTTCTACAAGTTCTTCTTGGTCATGGCATTTTATCACTGTGCAGAAAAGTAACTAATACATTAGGTCTCAAGAACAATGTCTTCATGAATGGGATAGACACCTCATCCAAATGGACCATGAGTGTTTGTTTTCTCCTCACACCATTGAGGATGTCTATCAACTAGGAACTAGACCTTCTAGACTCCTAACCTACAGCCACCTTGATCTTGCATTTTCCAGCTTCTATACCCATAAGAAGAAAATGTCTATTGTCAGCATGTATTGAGGCCTGTGGTGGTTATTTATGCCTGCTTGAATTGCCTAAGGTAGTCCAGCACAGAAGTTCTAAACCCATCATGGATAGATTACTCACATATTTTACTTTTGAAAATGCTTCAGTGTTTTGTTAATATATTACAGTGAACAGCTCAGCCACTCTTATGGGATCACCCATACTGGCTTTGTAAGGGTTAGCAGACATTGTTTGTAAAAGGACAAATGGTGGGTGTATTTCAACTCCACAGGCCATTGCTCTGTATCATACCTGCTCATGTTCTGTCACAGCATGAAGGCAGACACAGAGAGCATGTATGGTACTCACTGCTGTGCTGTAAGAAATCTGATGTTTATAAAGAATATAAAGATTATGTCTGTGCGCTACAGTTTGTTGACCTTTGAGGAATGTACTCATGTGTCCAATAGCTTTCTTTTTCCTATTTTAAGATTCTTCATAATGTAAGCATTCACACTGTTTCAATATACTTATCAGGCTATGATCAATATGCAGCAGGGTCTAATTTATTCTGTTCTAGAAAGAAAACCCAAGGTGAACTTATAAAACAACATTATGAAATATGTTTAAAAAAACACAGTTTTTATTACTTTCATATACATAAAGGAATCAAAATTAAGTCAATAAAACATCTCTAGTATGTTTTGGCAAGTAGGGGGTAATTCAGCCGTACCCAAAAGAGAAAGAACTCAAAATTATGTGATTCATCATTTACATTCATGAACTTTCTTCTAAAGTGATTAAAAAGTCAGATTTTTTTAGATGGTGAAATATAGTTACCGTCACCTCATCATGTTTCCATCATTAATTGACTTGAAAATTTCTTTGTTCATAGAAGATGCCCGAATAGTTCACCACACTAATTACATGCTAAATTAATGACCCAAATCAGCAAATTTCTAAACTTCCAGACAGGCTGAAAGCATTGCAATCCTATGACTCCATAAATGAATGACATCTTCTAAAGTAGCTGCACCACTCTCCAGGGACCCCTATACAGCAGGTCAGTTATTCAAAATCTGCTCAAAATACCCTTTCTTTTGCTTTCTTCCACTCTCCAAGGTGGGTGGAACAATAACAGCCTGATTTCCCAGCATCCTTTGAGGCTGGCCATTAACATAAAGTTAGAAACCTAAGGGTGAGGTTCCCCTTCTCTCAAGAGCCTCCTTTTCTTCTTTTCTGACTAGAATGTAGACTTTATGTGCAGAAGATGTCAGCTTTCTTGAGGCCACAGGGTTGCTAACATGAGCACTAAAAACGCAGAAGGAAAAGATGGAAAGAACAGAGACTTTAGTGAAACCCAATAAACCCAAAGCCCTATTCTTATTCAGATTCCAACTCAGAAAAGGCCACCAGGCTAAGTTGTTTCTTATTATAGCTAATGCAGGTCTATGTGAGGATCATGGCGGGAGGGAGCTCTAAACCAAAGAACTTGAAACACTACCAACAGAAGGTGGTTGGCTTTAAATGTCACTCTGGTGGCATTTGAGTGATACTGGCAACTTTAGACTGTTCCATGTTACAATGGGCTGGATGAAGAGGTAAAAATATCCTGAAGAAGATAGTACTTGTGGTCCAAGGGTCCATGGGAAAGGACATAGAAGAGTCAGGAGAGGTGAGATGCACTCTTTATTTGCAAGAAGATGAAGAAAGTTTGGGACCAAGGAGATAAGCACTGAGCAAAGACTCTGAGGAGGCTAAGACCTTCAATAAGGGAGAAGGAACGGGTTCCTCCTGGCATTCAAAGATGCTGCTGAATGCTTCCCAGAAAGACCCCCAAAACTCAACAAATCCACACCTGTCTTCTCTTAATGCCAGTCACAGGCGTGTTGTGCCTAATCTGAGCCCATGCCATCAGCATGTCACTGGGTAACTGCTTTTCCTCAGAGCCCAGAGTCAGCCAGAGGGACACCCATAAGCACTCACATGGCCACGGCAGATGTAAAATGGCCAAATAGAGTCAGCCATGGAGGCACTCAGGGTAAAGGCTATAGCAGAGCCAGCCAGGCAGAGAAGCCATATTCCAGCAATGCCATGGAGACACTGCCAAGGTAGGTTCAACCCCACCCCTTGGGGAGGCAGAGACATGAGCTCTCCTGCTCTTCCAAGAGCAGAAATGACAGAGTTCACCCAGATGCCTCTGTGTTATGGGTTATTCAGTAGAAAAGTACGAGCTCTTGAGACAACTCTATTGTAACGGGAGCAAAAAAGAGGAAGTGTTTACAAATCCTGGGCTGAGAGGAATATTGAAGCTTCTTCAGCTGCGGAGTCTGACTCCTCCCCTGACTGCGCGTGATCTACTACTGAGACTTTATCTCCTCATCAGATATGATGAATTGGAAGCAGGACCATATATGAAAGCTTTCTGGACCTTAGGCCAAGCTGCAGACGGCATCCAGCTGCTGATGGTCCATTTCTATTCAAGAACTTTTCCTCCTCTGCCCATATTCCCTCTACCATAATCATAAAGGTCTGGGGTGGGGTCAGAGGGCAGGAGACGAGAAGAGGTGGGAATTGCAAAAGGAAAAGTAACATTTCTGTACATTCCAAACTATTTTCCACCTTGGGAAAGGCACTTTTAATACATGATCTCCTTTAAGGTCCACATTAGAGATGAAAAAGCAGCTGAGAAGAGGAAGAAATCCCTTAGTCTCAAGCAGACATGGTTAAGTCAGCCACATCTGACCAGAGGGAACCACATCCATCGCATTGGGGGCTACTTCGTAGTACTATATTGTCAGTTTATCAGAACTACCTCCTCCTTTTCCCTCCCCTCGCACCATGTGCAGTTTGTACCTATTGTGCTAAGACACTTTCACATCCCTAACAGACATAATTACCAATATCCAAGATGCTCAAGTCTCTTTGAAACTTTGCAGCACTGAGCATAAGAAGATGGTGCCCTGGCCCAGCAGCAAGTCTTCTGGGCTTTCTGAAGCTCTTCTGTCAAGAGCAAGAGTCAGTGTGCAGAGCTTTGCCATCACCTGTCTCCTCCACAACCAGTCAATTCTGTTGCTACTGCAAACCACTTGTAAACAATGGCCATGGCTGTGTTTTAATAAAACTTTATTCACTAGAGCAGATATGGCCCACAGGTCTTAGCATGCTATCTCTGTACTCAAGCCATTTCTATGAACCCCAACACAATGGTGGTCAGCCTTCCTTCCTTTTGAAACAGAAGCAACTCTATATAATTCATTTTCATCCTTAAGATATCTCATTCTATAGGATAACTTTCATGCAGGCTATACTAAAATTTTTTCATTTCAAAATTATATCCCATAAAATTGTCATCAGAGTTGCTAGAGAGATGGCTCAGTAGTTAAGACTAATGCCGCTCTTTGTGGTGGAATGTTCTGTATGCTGTAAATAAAGGACTGTTTTGGCCTATGCACAGCACGGTAGAAGTGGGTGGAGAATCAGAGGCAGCCAGGTAGGAGAAGAAGGGTGGAGTTAAGCCAGTCTCCATCAGACCCCCGAAGAAGACAGACATGCAAGGAAAATAGGTGAGCCACGGCCTGGGCCACGTGGTGGAAGATTAATGGAAATGGGTTGAATTAAGATGAAAGAGCTAGCTAGTAATGTGCTTAAGATATGGGCCAAACAGTTTAAAGGATATAAGCGTGTGATTCATTTCTTTGAGGGACAAAAGCCGGGGCGCGCATCAGGTCAAAACCTCTGCCACGTGAACGAACGAAGTTCCAAACCGCCACCACACGCCAGGTTACAAACTCCGGCACCAAACGGGCCGGGAAACTTTTTATAACAGCTCTTCCTAAGGACTAGAATTTGGCTCTTATGTTTGTGGCTCACAATTACCAGACATACAATGTCAGGGAATTTGAGGCCTTTGACTTTGGTGGGCACCTGAACTCACATGCATATACCAACATATACAAATAATTGAGATAAAATAAATCTTTAAACACTGTTGTCTTAATTTTGAACTGGAGAAGTAAATGTCTAGAGAAGATATAAAGCAGGAGATGGCTCGGTTCACACAGGCACACATGTACACACAAATATTCTCTATCTCACACACATGTACACATATTCTCACATACACACATACTTAGACATAACCACACAAGCACACACACATACTTGCTTACATATGCACACATTCACATTCATGCTTACACACACACATACTCATACATACACACTTACATACACACACACAGCATACACATTCACATGGCACATACACACATGCTTGCTTACATAGCTTACATATGTGCATGCTTACATAGGCACACACTCATACACACATGCTTACATACACACACACAAATACACACACACCTCAGGGAGCCACAATTTCTATCCTAACTTTACTATGTGAATAACACACCCCCTCAGTTAGTAGAGCTAACCCAGCAAAGCTTTCATTGTGACTCACACTGCAATTAAGGTCATGCCTACAATAATCAATAAAACCTTCTACTTATACATTCTATGGATAGCTTGATACTCACTTCTAATCCAAGTGATTTGGGGGATATTGCTTACCATTTAAACTAAACTGTCACAGACACCTCTGCTCTCAATGCTTTCTACCAATTCCTTTTCAGTTTAGAAATCAGCTAAATGGGCACAGTGAGTGAATGTGAAGATCAAAATCCATGAAAGTAATCTCCCTGAAAGCCATCCCTGTGTTCTTTCATACTAAGACATACACATACAGAGACAGCTAGCCATCAGATGCACCTTCAGACAATTAGACATACACACTCAGAATTATATCCCTTTTTATTCTTGTTATGTATTATCTGCGCACAGACTTGACTGAGTAGAATGCTAAATCCCACTGCTGACAGTGGTAACAATGGTGACAGCAGTGACAACAGCCAGTGATGTACAGAGAGTTCATACATACGGACACTGTGAAAAACACTCTAGCCGACATCTCAAATTCCCAAAGCATTTCTGAAATTTGGGGTAATTGTGTTTTATTTTCCAGAGACATCTGGGTCATAAGAGCCAGTGAGTCTAAAGCTACACATTTCTCAGCCTTGTGTACAGCTTGATGTTCTCATTTGTAAGTGGTGATAATTATACTTTCCTTGAGACTGTGTTGAAAGTACCAAGTGAGATCATATCTCCAAAGTGCTTAGGATGTATGAGCACACATATTAGACTGAATCACTCAGCCTAGGAAAATGGGAATTCCATTTGTCCCAACTCACATGCTCAGGAAGTGCTTTGTGTCATTACCATTGCCTGTTGCCCTGTTGCCGAGGATAAGGGCCGGTGGTGCAGGGTGGTGCAGACAGGACTTGAATCTGAAGGTGGTTGATAATAAAGGCCAACACTTCTTCCCCTGACTTAGTTACTGTTAGAGAAATTCTCTGATCTTTATAAACGAGTATGTCTCTTAATAAACTGAAACTGACATCCGGAAGTCAATAGCATTGATACTTCCTACTTTATTACCAGGATTTTATGAACAAAGAAAAAGTCCATTTTATCATCAGCTCAGTAGTAAAACATGCAAACGTGTATGAAACATATAAGCGTGTGATTCATTTCTTTGAGGGACAAAAGCCGGGGCGCGCATCAGGTCAAAACCTCTGCCACGCGAACGAACGAAGTTCCAAACCGCCACCACATGCCAGGTTACAAACTCCGGCACCAAACGGGCCGGGAAACTTTTTATAACAGCTCTTCCTAAGGACTAGAATTTGGCTCTTATGTTTGTGGCTCACAATTACCAGACATACAATGTATGTAAACAAATGTCAGTAGAATAAAAAATATGGTTTGTCTTTCTTTCTCTATGTTTTAAGGATTATGACCTACTGAAAATTGGAAGCTGCCTCGTTAAACAGGTATAATTAACTTTACTCACTGCATGCCACAGTGGAATTGCTGCAGGAGGGTAATTCAACAGCACTAAATGAATGACCAGCCACATTTCCTCTTCTGCATCCCATGGTGGAAACTCGGGATAAAAATATGTTTTCTTCCCAGGCTGGGGATAAAGAGACTTCCTCTCAAAGCCTCTCTGTTTCCCCAATAAGCCTGAAAGAAATGTATTCCGACCTGAAACTAAGCCATGCCTTGTGTTGTCATAGTCCCAGTGGCTACAGATGTTGAATGCGTCTAGACAGTTTTTCAAGCTTGAGTTGAATTTTAGACAATGACTTTCAAATCAGAGCATACTCTAAGAAAAGCCTTTCTCTCTATATTGAATGTCTAGTCTCCAAGGTCCAGTTTCTTAAGACTGTAAAATCCAGTCAGAAGGAATTTCTCTACTTACTTTTTAAAAAAAATAAATAGTCAATATTCCATGCCGTGTGTGAATATCTAGTGAAGAAAACATTTGAGCCAGGTGTGGTGGTATGTGCCTATATTCCCAGCACTTGGTGGGTTGCATCAAAAAAATTCTGAGCTCTGGGACAGATTCAGCTATGCAGCATGCTCCAAACCGCCAGGGCTACATAGCAAACCCTTGTCTTAAAACAAGGCCAACCAACCAACCAACAAGCATTTGAAAGTGCGTGCATGGTATTCTGGCTGGACTCTATGCACTCTCTGGAACTTCTCAGAGTATCTGTCCTAGCGTGGCCACATCCAAGAGGACTCTCAGAAACTGTTGCCAAACATCTGTTATCAATGTGGGCTTCTGTCAGCCTTTGACTCTGCGTGAAGCCAACGCTTGCTTTACAATGTTGCAGAGATAACAGTCAGCTATTTCAACATTTTTTTCCCTTTTTAGTCTGATTGAGATGCAAGCAAATGTAAGGAAATTCAAGAGCACAGACAGTTAAAACACTCCCAAAGCTCACAGGGCTCTTCTGGTCAAAGTCCTCAAATAACAAGATGATCAAAACAAACCCACCCTTCAGAGGGATGAGCAGGTCACAGGACAGGTCTTCTTTCATCTGTTGGCCACCTCTGAATTTGTATTGTGCAATCATCAACCTTCTTTTCAAAGGTGCCAAAAGAATATGACATCTATTTGGGTCAATGCATAGGTGAAAGCTCACATCTCTGACATTAGTAACTGAAAGTCTTCAGTTTGGGCAACACATACAAAGGCAACTAACAGAATACCAGGACACTTAGACAAGTCCCAAGGGGTCAATGTCACATTTGAAAAAAAATGCAGTTAAAATAGGACACAGCAGTCATTGACAAGGGGACACATTGATCAATGTTCTTCAGAATCTACCTTACAGCAGGATTCATTTCACTACTAAGACTCTCTTTATCAGAAGAGGTTGGCAACCACAGAGCTGGTGTCTCTCACCAGATTCTCTCCTGAAGTAGATACTAACACTTTGCTGTAGATTTCCTTTCAGACCCTCGACTACACTCTTCCCCCAACATCTCTGCCATGTCACAGGCAATGCCTTATCTCCTGACTGAGCCAAGACACGGCATGGTTTCCAAAGCCCTAAAAAAGACCAGCTAACATAGCAAATACCCAGAGTGACCTTGGGAGTATTGATCAACCTTCCTTCTCTGTTTCAGAGGTAGAGAAATTAAATAGTCTTCTAAATCATTAATGGATTCCTTTTATGTTTCTCTCTCTATGAAACAAACTTCTCCTTCATCCAAGCTCGGAATCTCTGTCCCTACAACTTCCTGGGAAAAAAACAAAATATCTTTTATCAAAAATACTGAAGAAAAGGACTCCCATTTCTTTCTCTTGCTACTACTTAGAACATCCAAAGAAAATTTACCCACAATCAGCCTTGGAAAGATATGTGAATTTTTACACCTTAAGAGGGCTGATAAAAACTATCTTAAAAATATATTAAAAAGTTAATGACAAACACAAGTTTTGGTGGCAACTACATTTTTTAAACTGCACATTGATTTGACTTCTTTCTCACAGCACTTTTCTGTTTTGAAATAGCATTTGACCTAGAATCTGTCTACTGCTAATGAGAGAAACCAGTATTCAAAATATCCTAACCTGTGTTACCTCCCCTTATCAACAAACCTGGGGATTTAGAATGAGACCAGAAGACTTGGGACCCATTTAAACAAAAATAAAAGAGGAAGAAAGACAGCTTTATAAAGTGCACAAAGAGTTGTGCCTGGTAGGACAGAGTGTTCCATCCCATCTTTTTACCTCCTAGATAGCTCTAGCTCACCAGCTGATGAGCCTGCAGAGGACAGTGAGAGGGGAGAGAGGGTAGGAGAAAGTTCAGTGCTAAAACACACGTGGGTGATCCCTGCAGCCAAATGACAAGGGGTCTAAGACTGGACGGACGAGAGGGATGAGATGCAGCCGAGTGCAGCAGGCAGTGTCAGAAGACAAAACCCTCTAAGACTTAAATCAACCACTAAGTTCAGACTGGTTTCAGTAAGTCTTTGGTTTGCTCTCAGCCTGTTTTCCTGAAGAAGCTGCAGTAGATTACTTTCCCATCTTTCCCCTGGCTGACCAAGCCAAAGCCTTTGGCCCTGGTAAATGTCTATCAACTTCAAACATCTGCAACCCTGATTTTCCCATCACAGCATTCACACACCCTCACCAGATATCTTCAGTCTGACACTTCCTCTTCCCATGCCATATGGTTTGGTTGTCCCCAATAGTCACTGCCCCGCATTGTCCAGTAGTGAACACACTCCAGGTTCTCACTTTAGGGCCAGCCACTGCCCAATACTCACCTCTGGCTTGGACTCTACTTAAATTGTCTTCACTGCCTGAGAGAGCCCACCTAGGTCAGGAGGAGCAGAGCATCACACCCAATCTCATAGAAACTCAGAGCTGCCTATGTCTCTTCCTCTCTGACACTGTTTCCAGGCTGTCTAGGAATTCCAGCTTCCCTCCCACGTTGTCATCTGTGGATCCTCCGTGTGGTGAATTCAGTAAGAATGGCCACCACAAATCCATATATTAGAATGCTTAGGGAGTGGCACTAATTGAAGGGGTTAGGAGTTGTGGCCTTGTTGGAGTAAGCGTGACTTTTTTGGAGGAAGTGGGTGACTGGGGATCAGCTTCCAGTTTCAAAAGCCTAAACCAGGCCCAATGACTCTCTCTCCCTGCTGCCTACAGATCTAGATGTAGAATTCTTAGCACCATGTCTGCCTGCATACTGTCCTGTTTTCTGTCATGCTGATAATTGACTAAACCTCTGAGCCAGCCACAATGTGATACTTTATAAGAGTTGCTGTGGTCATGGTGTCTCTTCACAACAATAGAGCACTAAGATTCTCTTCATTTACCCTGTGTCTCTGTCATACAAGATACCCCTTCTTCAAAATATTCCACTTTCACAACCTGCTTCAACCTCAAAAGCATGAACATAAACTCCAATCTGTTGACACTGCCCAGAAGCCCTTGCCTGGAACAGCCATATACAAAAGACCTGTTTCCCTGGAGCCAGCCACAAGGTACTTCTGAAGGCCTTGGAACAGAAAATGGCCACAGAAAGTGTCACTTTGCTCCTTAGTATCTGCTTTCAGCAAATATTCAATTTCAGCTTCAACAGGAGCTATTGAAGAGTGTCCTCTTCTTTCTACATCCCTAGCACCAAGATCAGACATTGAACCCAGTGTCTTAAAAATAACAGACTCAAAAATACCTGGTCTAAGTCTGTCAAATCTATAGTTTTAAATTTAATTTTCACTATCTTCCCGTTTTCTCCTAATCTTGAAAATTACACTTTTATTTTACTACCAAATCTATAATTGCCAGTCTCTATAAGTTACTAATTTTAGATCGTCAAGATACATGGTAATTATGATATAATAATCATAATTAAAATTCATTTGTTAAATGTTATCCTAATGCCATATGTATAATAATAGCAACTAATAATATAAGGTAGTAGTCATACACCAAATTTCCATCCAAGTGTTTTATACTTGATAATTCACTGAATTCTCAGTCCTGGAGTAAGAAAAATGGAGGTAAGGAAGAGATCAACACAGGCGTGGTCACTAAACGCTCTACAGTGTTCATTCAAACTCAAGGTGTGTGGCTTTACAGCTGATGTCTCCGCCTGAAGCTGGACTTCCTGCATCCCTGCCTGGTAGACAGCGGTTCTGACTAGTTCATGTCAACTTGGAATAAACTAGAGTCATCTGAAAGGGAACCTCAGTTGATAAAAATGCTTTGATAAGATTAGGCTGCAGGTGAGCCTGAAGGGCATTTTCTTAATTAGTGGTTGATGGGGAGGACCCAGCATATTGTGAGTGGTGCTGTTGGTCTTTAAGAGCCATGCCCTTTGAACTCTGAGGTCAAGCCACACCCTACCCTGGGCTCTGACATCAGGCCCCTTTAAAGCAAGGTTCCCACATGCATCTCTCTCTCTCTCTCTCTCTCTCTCTCTCTCTCTCTCTCTCTCTCTCTCTCT
>PVIH01006573.1:0-92692 GCA_004025045.1 Sigmodon hispidus
TCCATCCATTTTTTTAAATTTCTCATTCAATTTTCTAAAATTCTCATCAATGTGAGCTCTAAATTCCTCTGTAATCAAAGTAGACCTCTCTTCTATGGAAACAATGAGTTTCTGGAGTGTCTTAATACGTTCATCCATGCCAGACATCTTAGCCTCATGCTCTCTATTTTGAGATGCCTTAAAATAGCTAAGTATGAAGAACATTATCATACAAAAAAGCAAAAAGACTCCTGGGTGGAGATAACCTCCAAATGTGTAATCCTGGAAATAATCCTCTATCACCATTGTGACAAAGTGAGAAAAATTCTGAACATTTATCTGGTAAGATATTGTAGAAAGGAAAAAAAATATGTAGAAAAGAAAAGGAAGAAAAAAATATACTCAGATGTAATGAGAACTTACGGCCAGCAGATGTCGCTGTCATGATCAGCAGGGGCAGCAATGGTGCGGGGAAACAAAGTGGCGATTCGGCTGGGAGGGTGTTTCTCGGATCTTTCAACAAATCCTACCAGGCGTGCTCCACTAGAACGGGTCAATCCGTCTCTCAGGAGGTCGGCCACGGGCAGATTCGTTCCTGGTTGTTTACAGGAGGCTCGTGCGCAGCTGGTAACCAAAGTCGTTTAGACCGGCTCTGTGGGCGAATGAGGAACCCGGCGGGTTTGTCGAATTAGCCCCGTGTTCAGGCGCCAATTATCGCGGTAAAAACCCGCTCTGAGATATGTTTATAAACAGGGTTTATTTGGAGAAAATAGCTTACAAAACAGAGCCGGTTTTAGGACAAGATGACAGGATGAGGTTGCAGTGCGCCGGAGCCTTTCTAAGGAAGATTCTTCATCCCCATGCCGTACGTCCGAACTCCCGGGCAGCTGGAGCGAACTGCGCACTCAGTCGGGGAACTCTCGTGAGAGAATGACGACTTCCTGTCCTGGTCCCCTCCCTCGAAGGTCTACTTCCGGAATCCTTTTCAGTTAACCACGCCCAGCTCGTCTCCATTCCTATGATGTGATCGTTCACATATACAGTTCCTAATTTCCCGCTACAACCATGCAAATCTCAGAGCTTTCCTCAAATCATCTTCTTTATCCTTACTGTATTTTATTGCTTCTCTCTTAATTGTTTTATATTGACTTTAATATTATTTTTATTTTGTTTTATAAAAATATGCTTTTCTTTTCATCAAGCATCATCCTATACAGAGCTTTTAAAAGCTTTGAGATTAATATAATTATAGCATTCACCCTTCCCTTTCCTCTCTAGACTCTTCTATATTTGCTTCACGCTTTCTTTCAAATCTATTGTCTCTTTGTCCACTAATTGTTTTTGTATATATATATTCCTAAATATAACTTGCTCATTCCATGTAATGTTATTTGTTTCTATGTTTTTAGGGCTCATAATTTGGCACTGGACAACCAACTAGTGTGCTCTTTCATGGGGAGGACCATTTCTTCAATGTGATCGACCATCTCTCCACCTTTTGTCTTTCTTGAGTTACTTGTAGTTCTCTGTGCATAACTGAGGCTCATGGGTTTTTATCCATCCAGTTTGGCATCTCTGTTAGTGTCTTACTTGTTCAGCTCATGTTTGAGTAGACATGTTGGTGATATTCTGGGCATTGATTCTGACATTAATATAAGACAAACTCTTACAGCAAACCAACAAACTCCCTGATCTTCTTTTTCTTACTATCTTCCTGCCTCCACTTTCACTATGTTTTCTTACTACTGAAGAGTCTAGAGAATGCTTAAGATTATGTGGGCAATTTTATTCATATATTTCCATGTGTAAACATGCAACTCTCTACAATCATGGAGGTTCTAATCAAACAGTCAGCTTCATATAATCTTTAGCAAAGGCATAGATATTTTTATGGGAATTTATTTCACACTATTACCAATTATTTCTTGAGTCTTTGCCAAAGGCACTGGTGGAAATACAAAACCAGAAAACATAATACTCAAATTTAAAAATACTGACAGTTTATTGTGGAAGCAAAAGAATACACATATGCCCACATTTTTTCTTCTATGGTACTTCTGGCCCTGACTTTTGGGCTTTGCCCTGAGATTTGAACCCACTTGTAACCCCACTGCAGTTTAGACCTAAATAATCACACAAATGCTTGTATTAATTATACTGTACTTGCTGATTGACCTAGGGCCCAGGGATATAATTTTTTAACTCCATCATCTTAACTCAACCCATGATTCCTTTGTTGTTCAGCCATATTGTTTGCTACCTTTTTTCAACAGCATTTCAACTTCTTTCCTCTGTGTCTTCTGGCATCTCTGTGGTAATTCTGCTCTGCTCTGAGATGTTCCCAGAGTTTTCTTAGACTGGTAGCCCCACCCAAACTTCCTGTGTGCCTTTGACCAATCAGCTTTTTATTAAACAAGTAGGAGGAATAAATATTTACAATGTACCTTAATCCCACTACACATTCCCTTATATATTCAAGTATTAATTGAGGTTTCAATAATTTCTCAACAACTGAACTATTGAAGCTGGAAGCAAAATAAGCAAAATCTGAGCAATACCTTAGTTAAAAGAATATACCTCCATAGCTTCAACAAAAGAGAAATAACTTTCCAAATGTTCTTGGATTTGTAATTTGGGTAAATTTAAAGAGTTGAGTTGAAGAGAACTTCCAAGCAAAATAAAAGGCATGAACAAGTTCATAGAAATAGAATTTTAAGATTTTATTGAGGCAGTGGTTGACTCTACATTTTTTTCTTAGTGTCTACATCTTCAGGCCCAGACTCAGACAAGTAGAGTGCTCAAAAAAGGCCCAGGTACTATCACTTAAATAAGAGCCCATTCCCTACAGAGAAACACCTAATCCAGTCTTAATACTGGGATAAGAGACTCGGTCCACCTCAACTGGATATGCCAGACCGAATTGACCCACTTTGGCACTCTGTACCCTCCTTGGGAAATGGATGAGGAATAGGATGGAAGGAGTTGAGGGAGGAAGAAAGGGAGGAGGAGCAGTGGTTGATATGGAAAAAAAATTTAAATAAATAAAAGTGAAGAAAGAATAAAATAAATTTTCCTCTTTCGATGTCTCTATAATCACAATAGATTCTATGACACTTGGGCATGACTGATTGTTATTAGGCACTCAAATATCATTATATATGGGGTACAATCAAGTTTTAAGATTTCTACTTTTTCCTATTCCCAATCTCAACATCAATATTTGCATAACTTCTGCCAATCTAACATCTAAAGGTTCATCAAACAGCACCAGGGATCATTAGCAAAAATATTCCTACTTTCTAAAGCCTACCTATGTAATGCTTCTACCAATGTATTTAAAAGCATCTTGATTTATGAGGTATTTTTGTTCTGTAGCTTTAAAAATTTTTATGAAACTGCCTCATTGTTGAACATGATATTTGGGGAAGCCTGATTCAGCATTCCCAGGCTGTGGTCATTGCTATTTGTGTCCAGAATAAACTCTCTTATGTGAAACTTATGCTTTCCCACCAATAATAGGTATTTTAACTCATGAAATGGTGCTGCCAACAAGGATAGAGTTGTAATACAGTTAAAAAGGACCATTCAACTCTGTTTCCTAATTTATACATCCTCCTTCAACATTATTCTTTTGGTAAATGGGTGAAAATGTGCTTGTTATAGCCTCTATGAACATTAGGGAAAACAAATTCTGGAAACAGTATTATTATCAACTGGAAAAAAAATCAGTAAACCATTCATTTCAATGAAGGAAAGGCAATGGATTAAGACTTCTTGGAATATTGAAAAATAGAGCAAAAGAATTTCAAGATGAAATTTCTTGATATACAAAGCTTTGGTTTCATTGTCCCAGATACATCTTTTAAAATCAATTGGTGGAAATCTTAGTTGTCTTAGATTTTAAAAGTTGAGTTACTGCTAGCTAAGGATTCAGCATCTGAGACATTGACTTCCTTGAAATAAAAAACCTGTACATATAATCTCTAGTTGAATCAGCTTTCCATCCTTAAGTACATTTTACTGCATACTAGATTTCTAAACAATTACTACAATTCCCTTGAAGAGCAATACTCATGTCATAGAAATAGTACTTTCAAGCTCCATTAAGTGATAATATTACAATTGTCTGCTTGTGATGCCTTGCTTTTAACTTAAAGTTAATTATATCATTCATGAGTCCTTTGTACAACAGTACTTTGTCCCGATTTAAAAAAAATCCAATCTTATAAATAGCTGTTGAGATTCTGTACTTGTTCAAATGTATAATAGTGTTGAAGTGATCCAGAAAATAAAAAAATAACTTGAGAAATCTTCCCAAAAATATTAATAAAGTGGTTGCCAATTTATTTTTTTCTGTAAGATCTGTTATAATCAATACAGGATTTGGGGGATATATTATATTTTTATATAGATAAAAAATATAAAATTATATGTATTGAAATTTCAGGGTACCTATAGTGGGAAAAGATATGGCCACCCAGAAAATTCTGGCTAAAGATCTGTCTTGTTTGGTAACAGATTTTTGTAGCACCCCTGAAGAAAAGCAGCTGAGATCAAGGACACAGAAAGGAACACTTTTTAAAGAGGAAAGTGGCAGTAGAAGCCAAGGAGTATTATAGGACTCCACAGCCTTTAAAATCTGAGCTTTACCTCTTTAACTTTGAAGATAAGCTTCACTTTGTGACTGAAAGTAATACAACTAGAAAAGCCAGAAGACACTCCCTCCCTTTCTTTGGTTTTGGGATTAGCTCAGAAGCAAATTTTTAAATGTGACCTTGCACCCTCACCCACCCCCCTCCCTACCCAGGCTGCCCAATATTAAAGGAGGGAGATCAAGAAACCTCTGCTTCTCTTTTATATTTATGATTTCTCAATCTAGACTCATCTTCAAGAGCTGATGAAAATCTAATGCCAGAAGACAGCAGAGAAAACAAAAAGAGCCCTTATAAGGTAAATACTGAATAAATCAGAACTCTCTGGGGAATTTTTTTCTTCAAAAGTCCACTTTTTCTGATAATCCTTTTGTATGAACTTTAACTCTGAGTGAATACCGATGAGCACAGTATCACAAACCCAGAAAAATAAGCAGGGGATGTACTCATTCATTAGTGGACTTCAAACAAAAGCAAAGCATTCCCAAGCTGCAAACCACAACCACTGAACAGCATGGGATCTGAAACACCTTGGGCTGGCACCTTGGAGCTCATTTCCTCCAGAGGAACACCTGACCCAGTCTTGATGCTGGGATGAGAAAATCAGATTTGTCTGGAGTGGATGCTGAACTAAGAAACCTAGGGACCTTGAGACCTCTGCCCTTGCTGGGGAGGAGATGGGAAGAAGAGAGAGTGACTGGGAGGGGCAGGAGAGGGAAGGGAGTTTGAACAATGGGATACAAGGGTAAAAAATGAGACTTTATTCGAAAATAAATAAAAAATCAAAAAATAAATAGTATAAAATGGCAGAAGTATGTTTAGAGTCATTTTAGAAAGTGGTAGAAATTTTGTTCTAATTTCAAGTCAAATGACTGAATACTAAAAAAAAGAAAGTTTAATAAATAGATTAAAAATTATTAATATGAAATTAAAGGTAAATTTACAAAATAAGATCCTTGAAGTATTCTGAGCAAAATATGTTTGAAAGCTTCTGGTTGTTTCTGTCTATAATATATAGAAAGAGACAATGTTTTTCTTCACTCTTGCTGGTGAAAGGGTGTTGATATTAGCACAGAGAATACTTTATTTCTACATTATTGTTTTTAACAAGGGATCAGAAGTAGCTAAGTATTTTCTATTATCAGTTAAACAGATGTCTTACTTAAATATCAATAGTAGTAGAAGATAAAGTATTTCTAATACTATTAAAACATACATAAATTTTTTCTGCTTTTAAATTGTTGGTTGTTTCTTTTGGGGATATTTTTCTTTCTGCCTTTCTTTTTGTTGTTGTTTGAGATTTTCTAGACAGAGTTTCTCTCTGTAGCCCTGACATAGAAAGCACCATGTAGATCATGCCTCTCTGACCAAAATGCTGGGGTTAAATCTGTGCACCACCACCTCCTGAAATATTTCTGGTATTTTTTTAAGTTTCCATCTATAGCAACTCAATGGGCCACTGACAGAGAACAAATCTGTACCTTCTTTGCAGAGAATTCCTAGCTAGACAAGATGAAGCACCTGATCCTGGCTGTTACCACCTTGAATTTTGGGATTTACTTTCCAGTAAGTTTTTTTTTTTTTCTTTTCAATATTTAAGATAACAGGGAGGGGATGAGGGAGCTGTGGAGAAGAGGGAATGACCTGATATGGTGGGAGGGGGAAGGGACCTTGAATAAGGATATACAAGGAAAGAAAGTGTGACTTCTTTGTTCATAATAATAAAATAAAATGAAAAATATAAAAAGATAACACTATTTATAAAGAACTAAAAACCCAGAAGGAAAATGGTCTTAGATTACAAATTATCCTAAGAGACAACAATTTATAAATAAAACATCATTGCTGTTTTATATTCAATTTCTAGCTAGAAATGTAGCTTTAGATTGATTAGCAGAAATTACTGGGTCTCTCTCAGTATGAAAGCACTTATAGATGCTTCAAGTTGACTATATAATGTTCTTCCATCTGGTAATTATATGATACATAGATAATTTACTAATCAAATTTCAATTGGCTTGGCTTATGCCAAAGGGACAGTGGACTACTAAGAAAGACTCAATGCCTCTACTTCCCCTGATACAAATTTATTTCTGTTATAGTTACTAATATAAGCTAGACTTGGTGATACAAACTTGTACCAGAAATTCTCAGGATGTTAAGGCCTGAAGATCATAAATTTAAGGCCTGCCTGGGGCTACAGAGTGAGTTTAAGGCCACTGTAGGCAACTCAGTAAGCTCCTATCTCAAAAAATAAAAATAAAATAAAAAAAAGGACTGGGATACAATCATGAGTAGCTTTCTTGCCTAGCACTTGTGAAGTCTTGGGTTTAATCCCTAGTGCCACAATTAATAATTAATTATAAAGTTGAAGAGACCATACTTGGTAATATGCAATTTGAATGGTTCTCTGTATACATTTTTATACTTTGAGAAATTATTTGCTGAAGTTTTACCATATAGGCTCCTTAATTCTAACATCAGCTTCTTCTTACAATGAAACGGTGTATTTCTAGCTTAATTAAAAAGAACTCAACTAAGATAAAAGCAAAGACCTTCAGAATGTTGTTTTATTTGACAGATTTCATGGCATATATTGATGTGTAGTTTGTTTTAATACAATATCTACAAGGGGACTGTCACATCAAAGAATTGTACTTCTTTCCCTTTAGTGTAATGGGAGTCAGAAAATACCCAGTCAGAGACAGCAACATTTTTCTGCCAATCCACCTTTATCTACCCATACAGCAAGTAACTCCTCATCCACCCTAGAAATAGAAGAAAATTCACCCACAGAAGACTCAAATAGCTATTTTGCACCTTTATATGGGATAGCACAGATTACCGGATCTTCCTCAGAAGAAAACTACTTAGAGATGCTTCAAGCTGACTTGCATAAATTCCCTGCATCTGATAATGATATGCTACATGGCTTGATAACTAATTATACTCCATTTGGCTTTGATTATGCCAAAGGGACAGTAGACAGCACTACTGAGGAAGACTCTCCAAAGAGCAATGCTTCTCCCTCCTATGAGGTTGTTCAAGATAGTTTCCAAAGGAAACATGGAAGAAGGATGCCTCTGTCTAAGAAAAGCAACATCTCATCAACTGTGTCAGTGATCCACTACTCATATAATTTTGAATTGTCTGATACTCCTGAATTAGATAAAGACTCAGAAATAATTCAGAGTTATGAACAATCCTCAGTAATTGGTAGACCTAAAGCATTGTTTGTCTTTGATCCGACTACATCCATGCAAAATTTCATGGAGAAGTTAACTGCCTTAGCAGATGAGGATACCATAGACACATCAAATGAAAACCATATTCTTGGAGCTAGTACCACTATTAATGAAGAAACAGAACCTGAAAGTGTATTCTTTATTGACTCTCCACCCCTTAATATATCCTATGATGTTATCTCTAAACCAATTATTGGTGTTATAAAGGACCCACATGTTACCTGGGAAACTGTCAAACTATCTTCCATAATGGGCAGTCAAGACACTATTAATTTCAACAATGACGATCAAACTCCTACTGACATCATTGCAAAAAAGACTGAAAGACTGGCCAATGAAAGAAAAACAGCAAAGAATGAAGTAAGAAATAGCTTCCATGGTAATACTGGTGCCATAAACAGTAACTTCAATAAAGATAAAGAGAAAGTTAAAATAGACTTGGCCTCAATAATTTCTGCCTTGCCATTAAAGAAAAATAACAACAAAATTAATGATTTTAAAAATCTGAAAAGAAAGCTTAATGATGTAGGAAGTGCTTCTGGTGATCAACCAAAAGTGTCCAGGGATGAAGAATCTGTATTATCCAATGTCCCTTTTAATTTTCCACAAGTTACAGCACCCATGAAGAAACTCTTCTGGGCAGCTATTATGCCATATAAAATATATCCTCCAAAAAAGTCTACCACAAAAGAATCAAAAGTAGTTATGGTTACAGGCTCTTATTATGATGACAACACATTTAATACCCCAAAATATGAATCAGAAACATCTTTTGAGGAAGATACAACACTGAACTATGAAGCCATTTTCCAAAATGAGGAAAGCATTAAATCAGAAGAAGAAAATACATTTGAAGAAAAATATATCAAAGATTATGTTTATGTTATACCTATGGAAAATGATTATATTTTTGAAAACGACAGGCTAGACACTAGACAGTATTCGATTAACCCTGAGCCATATGACAGTACAACTTTAAGGGAGACTATTCAGAGAACTGGCCAGCCTAGATTTGAAAAACCTAAAAATGTTGTCTCAAAATCTCTGCTTGGAAGACTTAAGCCTGAAGTTCAAAGAAAAATAATTACAACAAGCAGTAATAGTGACTCTAACCATGAGGAAAGCCTTAGTGACACTAACAGAATGATACAAGAAAATGTCCCTAACTTTTATACCACTAGCCTAGAAAATCTGCCAAAGTTTATAAGACAATATTTCAGTATTCCAATGAAAGATAATGTAAAATCTGGAAAAACTATGAAGGGTATAGGCAAAACAAACTTAATGACCTCTTTTAGTCCTGTTAATGTTACCAAAATGCCATCAGATACCACGATCATCTCTCCTTACACCTCTGCTTTGGACTCTAAGGAAGACAATGACAACAGTGGCAACAATGTTCATATTGTGGAAGAAATCAGGCCCCTAGGACTAAAGTCCTTGTTAATTCCCAAACAGAAAAAATCCCATACTGTTGTTCCTCTTGGTGGTAATGGCATGCTATCTGATACAGCAGTGATATCAGTGGTATCAGAACCAACAGAACAACACTCGACTTCTGTTGACCACAAGTGGAAAGTCATTAATGAGCCAAGTGATGCTAAGCCCTTCTCCCAGGTTTTCACAGTTTCTCTACAAGATCCTATGTCTTTTCCAGAGAAATTCATAAATTCAGCTGATATACACACCACTGACAATGAAGACATCAGTGAAGACACTGACAGCATGGTCTCCCTACCTAACAGATTCCCCCAAACAGCAACCAACAGAAAAAAAGGGATAAGTGAAGCTGCAGAGTTTATAAGTCAAAATGCCCAACAAACTGGTGTTAGTCCACCTGTAGAAAAAAGAGCTACCTCAGGAAATGAAGCTAATCCATTTTTCAGTAACGACAAGACTGATGTAGAAGAGAAATTCTACATTTCTGAAGATGAGATTCCAGTAAATTTAGAATACTTAAACACAATGAAAGCTATCCCACTCCTTTCTAAGCCTGTATTTACTTCTGCTAAATGGAAAGAACTTGGAAATTCTATAGAAACATCTTATCCTGGTTCCATATTGACCACAACAAAGCTGACACTGGCTCAGGCCAGAGATCTACTTCCTCTTCATAACTTAGATCAGCCAAGCACAAATTCTTATACTAAATTTTATCACTTACCCAAGAAAATGTCCTTTTCTTCTACTGGATTTATTAAAAACAATAATTCTAAATTTGACCAAGAATTCATAGGAGAGGCAACAAAAATTACTGAAGACTCTTTTATACCTGATGATATACTTGCTCTATCAGACAATGATGTCCCTTCACCTTCTGATACCGCCTTTATGGAAGACCTAAGTAATATACTAGATAAGGAAAAATGTGTAGCTTCTGCACATAAAAATGATTTGACTTTATCTGAACTAACTCCATTCAAGGAGAACTCTTCAGCAGAATCACACATGCAGTTTCAGGTTGGGGAAATAAAAACAAATAATATGGACTTCACTACCACTGGTATTGATGAGAGTACCCTTGAATGGCTATCAAATGAAAATACATTCTATGCTGGAGAAAAAGAAAAGAGTCATACAGTAAGAAAGCCTATCATTATTCAAAGAGATGTAGATGTTTACAGAGAATTTGAATCTCCTGTTCCCCTTCCCTCAGCACATGTAACTGAGAATTCATCAGAAGAAAATTCTATAGAGTCCAAGTCTGAAGAAATGTACAAAGTGTGGTTCTTAGAAAGAAGAAATTCTGATTCTGACAACAATGGTGCTTTTGTCCAAGATTTGCATGCCCCATTCTATAATAAAGCACCAAAATTCATTACTACCCACTATCTAAGTAATAAGAATGGCAAATTTCCCACTAAGTTTTCAGAACATTTCACTTTAAAAAGTGGCAGCATGAACAGAGGTGGAAGGGAGGAAACTGTGAACATCCACACTTCTGACTCAGAACAATTGACTGCTATGGGAGAAAGAAGGAGATTCCCAAACAAAATCATTGGTTCTACCATCAAGCAAACCACAGTAATAGGCAAAAATCAGTTCCCCAGGAAAGAGTTCTTATCCACAGGTTTTGATACCCTTTGGGAAGCCAAGGCCACAATCTTACCCAATTTAGAGTATAATAAAAACAAAACTTCAAGGGCAGAGAATTACAATTCAGAAGACACCACTGTTACTTCATTTCCAGCCAGCATCAACCCTGATAGTGAATTTTCCTTTGCTTATGAAGATTCTGAGACTAAAATCCTTAAAGCTTCATCCTCTTCATCACATGTAAAGAAAACTAATACTTCAGTTGCTATCACTAGCCTTTCATCTGAGAAAATCAATGAATGGAAAGGTGCTATGCCACTTGATATAAATTCTGTATCTGAAGAATCCCCACTTCTACTAACAGCTGAAAGCATCATCTTTATTCCTGAAGACTTAACCAAGGATTTTCTCATCATAAGTGACAAACTCTTGGTTGATTCTTCAGACATAGAACAAGAAGCCTTAGATACCATTGAATTCATGGATCTCTTTAATGATCCTGATAGTGAAGATAGCCAGGTCATCAGAATCCAAACAGGATTGTATTCCCCCCTTGCCTTGAGCTCAGATTTTCCTCACAAATCTTCAGTAAATGTTATCAGAAATTCTATAGATAATGATGCAGACTACTCATATACTGGAAAAAGAGAAAATATTGTAGCAGAGGTGCCACATTCCCAGGACAGCAGTATTTCTTTGGCTGAGTTTGGTGTCATCTCTAGTGATGAGTTTTTCTACATTGGTGATTCTGAAGATTTAAGCAGCATGGCTTTGCTCTCTCTCACACCAATACATACAATGCCCACTATAGAAGATTTGACCATTCTTGACACTGATAGAAATTATGAAGAAGAGTATGTGATGCCTGGAGAAGATAATAAAAGGTCCATAGGATCTATAAATCTACAAAGTTCTGCAAATCAAGAGGTTATTCCTGAAGACTCCACTGAGTATCTTGAAACTTCTGGCTGACTAACAAGTGACTTTTTGACTAATAGTCCAGCTTCATGATCAAATATGTTTGAAACAAACATGAATTATATTAACCTCATTAATGATAAAGAGACTATATTAACTGTTAATTTCAATGTTTCTTTCCATTTTCCTCAAGACACAAACTCTGTGAAGAAATTCTTCTGGCTAGCTATTATGGTACATGAAACTTACCCTCCTAATAAGACTAACTTAACAGCACCAAGTATATGCTCTCATAGTTCTGAAAATGCAATTTGTATTCCAAGATAAAAATCAGAAAACTGTTTTGAGGAAGATGCAACATTGAACTATGAAGATGTGAGGGATTATTAAGCCAAAAGCTAGCCAACCTAGTTTTGAAAATCCTGAAAATTTTGTCTCAAAGCCTCTACTTGGAAGACTGAAGCTTGAAGTTCAAAGAAAAATGATAACAACTAACAGTGATAGTGACTTTAACCACGATGAACTCCTTAGAATGATACAAGAAAATGTCCCTAACTTTTATACCTTTAGCCCAGAAACAATGCCAAAGCTATAAGACAATATTCCAGTATTCCAATGAAAGGTAATGTAAAACCTGGAAAAACTATGAAGGGTATAGGCAAAAGAACATTAATGACCTCTTTTAATCCTGTTAATGTTACCAAAATGCCATCAGATGCCACCATCATCTCTCCTTACCCCTCTGCCTTGGACTCTAAGGAACACAATGCCAACAGTGGCACCAATGCTCCTACTGTGGAAGAAATCTGGCACCTAAGAATAAAGTTTCTGTTAATCCTCAAGCAGAAAATATCCAGAAATGCTGTTCCTCTTGGTTTGAAATATACCCTCATTCTTGCTACTGACAACAATTACAAAGAGAGTCTGTTTTGCTTAAAGAAGAAGATAATAGGTAAAAAGGAATTCTAACTCCACAAAGCCTTGCAAAGCCTTGATTCTTTCCTGATTCTTTCACAAATATCTTAAAAATTTTGTCTTGCTAAGAAATGTCTTCTTGAGTACTAGTCGAACTGCATGATCAGATTTGTTTAAAACAAATATAAATGCTTACACTAATCACACTACACTATTATTATATACTGTATTAATTAATTACACTAATTCTATTGACAATTATGATTACTTTAAGAATAAAAATGATCTCAAAACACAGCTTTCATTTCTTCATATAGTTCAAAGAATGTATATGATATTTCTTCTTGGGAAAACTATATCCTATATTATACTACTTAGATATTATTTCTGATTATAATGATTGTGAATGTGTTTCAAATAATTATGTATTTAAATAAATAGATGAAGCAAAAATCTTTATTAAAATAAATATGCTCAGATATTCCTCAAAAGACAATATATATCATGCGTAACATACCACATCTGGTACTTTATATGTTCTATTTATCTAGAATAACATCTTGAGGTACAAACAAAAGAAACTTAGTAAGCTGGAGCTCCTAGAGAGGAAAACAAGAATTTTGATCATGATGTTATTGTCTTCCATAATGCTGATGACTGTGAGAGTATGATGGAAATCACAATTTTTCTTCTTCTTCTTTTTTTTTTAAATAAAACATATTTTGGAGAAAATACAACAAATGTTAATGGTTACAATGCAATTTTCTCAGAAAACTCTGACTTAGGAAATAATTACCACTCATTTGCTTTTCAGATATAGGATCACAATGGATGCTTTTAATCATGCTATCAAAAGTAGTCATAGCATTTTAAGGAAATGCGAATTGCCTATTGCTTAAAAGATATTTATTGCCCATGAAAGTAAATACTACCACCTCCAATATAGTTGTTTTACTGGAAATGGAGCAGATTTATTATGATATCTGATTCAAGGCTTAATGCTTCTCTGTTAGTTTGGCTTTTCACTGATTTCTATAAAAATGCATAATTTTTAATTAATGCAGGTATTAATTACCCTTTTCCTGAAAGGTATCTTTCAATAAGCCAAAATTTCTACTCTTTTAATTAGGACAATGAAAATATTGACCAATCTGTCTTCGGAAATTAACAGAAAGTTTCTTTCATGTCTCTAAATATATGTATAAATATATAAAATATATACATATATGTTGTGTAATTGATTGTGTGAAACTTCTGTTATAACTGCTAATGTATTGCTGAAGAAGACATATTCCTGATATGCTAAAAGTTGAAAACCTAAACCACTCAGCAATGATTAAAATTAGAAGCATCAGAGCCTATTTTCTGATCAAAACTTAATTAGTTGATGTGTCTCAATAAAGAATAAAATACTAAACATCAAATAATCTTATGTGACTTTTTTGGTGAACAGTGTTTCCCTAGCCGATATCACTGGCTCTTCCAAAGTACTGCTGGTATTAAACTTAATATATCTTCCACTAATGATATCAGGAATAACATGTCTGATACTGATCTAGGAATCATAAGTCAAAACAAAAGAAACACTTCAGCAAGTTTTCTATTATTTTTAACCAAATAAACTAAATGAACAAATTTTCTATCATAAGACATGATTAAAGCTTTCTCAGTGGGAGATACAACTACTGATTGTAAAGTATGTCACTTTATAGATACAAATGTAACATAAATGATAGAACTATCTAAATGGAAACAAAACCTCTATAAAATGCTGGCTTCAGCCCATATTCTGAGAATAAAAATATTATTGCCAATGATAAGTCAGTCAGTAATGATCCTACCCATTCCTCCAATGCTGCTGTTAAAGCTTTCACATTCCCAAGGATCCTTTTCAAATAGAAATGTTTCTCATGACACCAATGCCATGATAAAATTTATACCTTCATTTTATCCAAGAGATAATAGAAGATTCTCAGAAGGAATTTAATATAGCCAATATTGAAAGAGAAAATACTAAATTTCAAATGTCAAGAAGTAAGAATATCATCCACAAGCTAGTTGCTGAGAAAGAAAATCTATGTACTAGCATATAAAGGAAGATACATATTACACTATTTATCAGTTACACATAAAGACAATTACTACAAATGCCTACACTGTTGAGGATGTCATTTTCCTTTTGAACAATGAAACAGTAAATCCCAAGAACAACATATCCTAAGATAGTCCAACCACTGAGTGGAAAGATGACACAAAACAAACAAATATTAGCAAACAATTCCCCAACTGGGATGACTCTTCTAGTGTCTCTGAAGATGAGTGAAGAAGATATTGAACATGTACTTTCTTCAGTGGCTCTGTGAATGATAATCAATTCAATTAAAATTAGTAATTAATCTGGGTGTAGTGCCACATGTATTTAATCCCATCACTTGTGAGGCAGAGGAAGGTGAATTTCTATGAGTTTAAAATGAGTCTGGTGTATGTAGTAAGTTTTATAACAGCTAGGACTACATAGTGAGAGCCTGCCTTAAGAAAAAAGTAGTTATTCATTTTCTTGTTTTTGCTAATTCAAAAATGTGAAGATACATAAACTCTTTCTAAATGGCAATTCTGTCTAGTTGAGATGCTGTATGATGACTAGCTGATTCTTTAAAAATTGTACATACCTTATCTCCTAATAGCTCTCAAGGTACTCTTTGCACAAATGAAGTCTTAACAATGGGCATTATTATGATATCCGACTTTCATGGTTTCTAAGGATATTATCTCAGAAAATTATAATTTTGCCTTCCTGTGAACTTATTAAGAATATTCCCACATTTTCTCAGGTTCTATTTTTTATGTAACACATTTTATCATGAACCCCCCCAAAAGTTACAACATAGAAGAATGCATAAGAACTGGTCCAAATACATCAAATTTCAAGCAAGTAAAAGATACACATGAACCAAGTAAGATTTCGTTAACACTACCAAAATAAGAGATGACACTTAAATGTAACCTGAAAATCTTTTTAAAAAGGTCAAATGCACCAAATAGTAGGATATGAATTCCAACTACAAGTAAGCTACTATGCATGTGAGATAAAATTAATATATGGTAATTGAGTCTTTTCTTAAGTCAGGTAATATTTTTGATAACAATGATCTATAAAGAAATAAAATTCTTCACACTGCATTCTCTGAAGGAGATAGTCTACCTCACAACTTTTAAAATTCACCACATACTTTAAACTTTAATGGATTATATACAATATAAAGTATTTCTTTTAAAAATGAAGGTCTTGAATGTAAAAAAAAATGCTAACACTTGTCTTTCAAGAAAAATAGGAGTGCTATAACTATGTGACTATATTTCACAGAAACTGTAGTAATACAAGGGTTGATTTGACAATAAAAATAATTCTGAAAATTAAATGCTTTTAAAATTTAGCATCAATGAAGATGACATTATCTCTTCATCTGGCATAGCTAGCCAGAGATTACATGTTCATGAAAGAATATTTTCTTCATGGTTCCAGTTTTGCTCAACATATAACTATCCTATCATATAGGATAGCTAATTTAAAATTATGATTTTATTCTGACTCTACCTCCATTAGTTGATGATATTTCTATTTAAAAACAAAGAACCTGGATCTATACCTATTTTACAACTTCCTTATCAATGACACTGATGATATTCTCTATAGCAACAAAGACACTGGGGCAAGGTATGATGATGCAAGCCTACAATCCTCATATTAATAAAGCCAAAGTAGGAGAATCCTGAATTAAAGGACAACCTAGGCTATGGAGATAGACTCTGTTTTGGATAACCCTTTAACACAAGGAAAAAAAAAATGTAAAAATCAGCAGTGACAACCTCGTAAAGTATTCTAATAAGATGACCTTAAAGCTTAAAGTCATTTGTACAATTATTGTCCTGGTATAATATCATTATAAAAATTCCATCTGAAATGGATATCTTCTGGAGCAGCTACTGCTTTAACTCTGAATCTAGCTGCTTTCTGGATTTAGATACATGACAGTTCCTGTCACAAATTTTTCTGAGGTGGAAATAACTTGGGGAGAAGGAAATCTATAAAAATTAAACCCACAAAAGTATACTGTTTTTCAAGTTAACTGAAGAAAATAAAAATAAATCCTTACCAGTCTACTTTTTATTGTTATTATTCTTACTTAAAAATGAAATTTCCCCTCTCAGAAGAAAAAACTGAAGTCTTGTTACATAATTATATTTTCTATTTTTAATACTCTACCAGAAATTCTTTTGAATTTTAGTCATTTAAACACCATGAATCTCAAAGAAGAATGTGGCTCTGACTCCTAAAATATGCTGTCTCACTTATTTGTAAAATGATTGATCTCAAAACTATACTGACAGACCAGTCATCCAGTGTTCCCATTACTGACACTAAACCACAAAATACCTAGCAAGCTTGAGTATGTCTGTGTCAACAGGCACCAACACAATATCAGAAAGTATGTATACCTGTAAGCAAAACTATAATATATCCTAGGTTCTCTAAAATTAAAATATTTAGTTTGGATTTATATTTTATAATGAGAACTACATCATGTTTTCTTCTAATATTAGCAGTCATTTCAGTAGATCTCTAATCACAGCCAAGAGACAGCCTCCAAGGTAAGCTTTTGTCATAACCTGGGTGGTTGATGTAACAATCCCCATGATGACCAGTGCCTCAGTCACTATACTGTTCACCACTCACCAGCTCAGGAATGTCACTAAGCCCAGAGGAAAGACCTGTGAGAGTGCTTAGTGCTCCTGTGCCTCATGGCTGAAGATGGATCACCCCAAATTTATTCTCATCCACCGAGAGAGAGCAGTAAAACACCAACAGAAGCAGCCATTTTCTTCGGAGCTGATAGCACCATTCCTAAATCTGAAACAACTATTACCTCTGAAGGAGACCACATTACTTCAGTAAATGACTGCACACCAGATGGTGATTTTTCTACTACAGCCAACAAACTCACACCTACAAAAGAAAAAGTCAAGTTTGAAGATGATATTGAGGCCACTGTGAAGTTAACAACTGTTCCAGAGAAAGAAATTACTACTCCAAATGAAATTACAATCTCCAAAACTAAGGAAACTATTACTGAAAGTTTCATTCCAGTAAAAATGGGAACCATCTCATCCGCAGTTGGTACTGTTTCATTAATAGATTTTTCCAGTAACATGGCAAAAGAAGATATCCTCTTAGACACCATTGACACAGGAGACAAAGAAATCCTACCTACTACTGAGCTCTCTGGCACATTGCAGGACAGCACTGACAATTCAGGGAACATCTCTGTGCTTCCAGATGAAAACACAGAAACTGATGGTAGTTCTTCAACTAATTCTGATATTCTTGAGGATGAAGCTATCCAGGACACTGACTCTTTGAGTCTTGATGATGAGATACCTCCCTCTACTGAAAAAGAGGTCACCACCACTCCAGACACAAAGAACATTGCAGAAGAGAATGAACCTGAAATTAACCTGGTTGTTTCAGAGGATATTCCAAAAACTGTGACTAAATTAACTGACTCAGATGAGGAAAAATTTATCACTGTTTTTGAACTCACTAATTCTGCTGAGAAAGCCAAGGATAACCAAGAAGATACTTTAACTGATGAGGAATCAACTGATGGAGTTAATGCTTGGATGGAGAAAGAGACTGTGAATGAGACAGAGACACATTCTGTTTTGCTTACTGCTGTTGAATCTAGGTATGACTTTATTGTCCCTGTCTCAGAAACTAAGGAAAACATGGAGGAACCAATTGCTAACACAACAGAAGATCTGTCTGAAAATGATACAATGGAATCTGTAACTAAGGTTACAGAGGAGTTTCCTTCAGTGACCTCTATCGTAGATAACCCTAAACACAAGGAAGACTCTTCTATTACTGACTCGGGGATCTTCAAATTGCTGAAAGAAGATCCTGATGACCTAATGATGTAGAAACAGCAACATAAGGGAGGCTATGTAGAAGTACATAATGAACTAAAAGATAGTCTTAATTTCTAAGAAGTTACTCACCAAGAAAAATCTTGAAAAGGAAAAGGAATTTGGGCTTTCAGGCAAGTATTAAATGTTTTTGCATATATGGTCATGTAGCAGAATATATTTAAGCTATATTTAAGGGCAATTTTAAAATCAGAAATGTTAGTACTTTCCTGAGTATTCTGGTTTGTTATATAACAACTTATCTTAATCCAAAATGTTCAATACTAGATTTTAAAGATATGAAGATGGTAAGAAAGAAAACCATCTCTTGTAACATTAAATGATCTGTGCTGTTTCTTTTAATTCTAACTATTATAATTTAGTAAAATTAAGGCTGCAAAAAGAACCAAGTAATATGTAAAAATTACTGAAGTATTATAATGCTTTTTAAAACTTCTATTTTTTTTGTTAATATCACCAATGTGATGCTCTTATATTTTACTACATAAGAATTAAATAAGAATTCTTATGTATGAATTAAAGCTTCCTTATTATTTCTTAATGCCCATGTGTAATGTATGAAATCAGACTTATTTCTTGGCTTATATTTGATGCTAAGTAAAACAAAATCTTAGTGTTATGTATGTGTTAATTTGGAAAGTAATGTATAAACATGAATTTATTTCTGTTAAGATTTATATCCTGAATTTTTGTTATTTTTTTTCAGATCCTTAACATTGAATAGTGAACGCTCCTTAAGCAGTTGGTTAACAATACAGGAACACATATCATCATCTTTTTTTTTCTGATACAGACTTTCAAAAGGGGTCTGTTGTCCTTGTGCTTATTCTCTTCAATAAATCATTCTGGAAGCAACTGATTTATTGTGTGTGATCTATTTGATATTTTGCTACAGAATTATTAAGACTCATACAGAAAAAATAAAAGTCATGATTAAAAAGAGAATAATATTATTCTATAAAGATCCATGATTTTCATTTTTAAATGGGAAAAATAAAACACTGAGTAAATAGCAAATATCATATATCAGAAGGGATCTTTAAATAGACTTTGTACTGGGAGAAACATGGCACTGTGCTTAAAACTAGACGCACATTATTTTATAGACATTTAATATAAGATTAAAAGTATATCTGATCTCAAGATCATGACTCATTTCTCAATCAAGTACTTGAGGAAAAATAGATTGGAATATTGTTCTAACTGTATTCTAAGACTTTAAGAAAATACATTTTCCCAAATAAGGATGATAAATTCACCTATATATATAACAGAAGACAAAGAAAAAGATTAACATAATAATACAATGAATAGTCAAAATTATATACAAAATGTAACTAATATATAATGTGAAACCAAATGACTAGAAGAAAATAAAATTATATTATTATGCAAAAATTAGTACCTTTGTTATATAAGTACTTTCCAAAGGGAAATATTCAGAAAATCTCACCAACATGACAGAACAAGACAACAGGAAGACATACCAAAGTGGACAAAAAAAAAAAAAAAAAAAAAAAAAAAAAAAAAAAAAAACCAAAAAAAAAAAAAAAAAAAAAAAAAAAAAAAAAAAAAAAAAAAAAAAAAAAAAAAAAAAAAAAAAAAAAAGCCCATGCACACATGGCCTCAACTCTACACAAAGAAGCACAAGCAGCTAAGGAATGCTGAGAGGATGAGAAATAATTCTCCTTATAGAAGAGCAAGCCAATTGGTCATTCAATTTGTCATCCCTGTAAAATTACATACAAGTAACATACAGACTGAACAGGTTGAATTTAGAAATATATAGAATATATGCTCATATACATGTAGGCAACTAACAATAATTAATGAGAAAAAATTTGAAAGACAGGAAAAGTATATGGGAGGCTTTCTGCCTCTCATTTTTCTTATCCAGTAAATTTGAAAATTTTCTCATAATATCTTTACATTTAAAAAAACACAGAAATCAATCTTCCCCCATTCTTGTAACCTTTTCATAATTCCACAATCAAGTAAGTGACATTATATAATGTAATTTTTACAATATATGTTATACTGCATACATTTTTGTGCTCAAGTAATTTCTTTAATAACACACTGGGACACAAAGAGAGGGAGAATGACAGAGGCAGAGACACAGAGGCACACAGAGAGAAACAGTGAGAGATAGATGGACAGCGACAGAGACACTGGTTGGAAATCCAAGTGAGAGCTGTGGCCATAGAACTGAGTCTGAAGGCCATGGTGTTTGTGAACAGGTAAGAAATTCAGACAAAGTCATCTAGAAACTGTTTTTATTCTTAAACTACCAACGTTATGGAGCTCATCTTCGTTAAACTCATAGTAAATGATAACCATATATTTTTTAAAAAGTTTTCAGAGTAACCGACAGGCTAGTGTTACACAAAACATATCAGACAATTTTATTAGATAAAATTAACTCCACACTATATATAGATAAACTTAAAATGTTGTCATAGCTACTGGTTCCTATACCCTGAGCAAATGTCACTGGAATTAATGCATTGACTACTTAATGACAAAGGGTTTACACTTTATTTAATGAAAAAAATAATAATTCTCTCAACAGAAGTTAAACATACTTAAAATATCTTGATATAACAAACTGTGGACACAAACAGTAGGTTCAAATGCTGGAACCTGAAATTATGTAGTCACTTATTTTTCCCAAGTCCTAGGCACTTCATACACAAAATAGCTATACAAATCCAAACAGATCTGAGACTCCCTCTCAGCTTAGTACTAGCTTGTTCTCATCTAAGTGACCTATACTTTAGGAGGTGTTTGAAAGCTATGTATAAATTGAAAAGCCCAGCAGTGAAGGAGACACTGTGTCTAATGGCCTCCAATTCACCTCTCCGATGCAGTACAGTGGGTTTCTTATGTGCTCCAATTCTTTACAATGTGAACTGATGCCAAGTGTCTATGCTCTTCTTGAACAAAAGGCATTGCAAACCTCATTGTCCACCAGTAGACCTTCCAGGAAAAATGTTTTTGCTGACAATGGACATCTCCATGAAATTAAAGTTTACTGACATCAGAGCAAATATCAAAGACTCACATTTTGTGTTATTCAATACTTATCACATGTTTATGAGAAAGATCTTAAAATCTATTATAAGAGATCATTATGAATCAAATAGTGAAGTGGGTCTTGAGACAAATTTTATCATTTTTTCTCATTTTCTGTCATGGAAGAAAGCCAATGCCTTGGAATGCCAATAGTGTTAAAGTTGAGATAATTTTATAACCATTTATAATTCATGAAAATTGCTTTACCTTGCAAAGCTACACATGCACACAAAAGAGGCTGTCACGTATTCCCTGCTGTATATCACAGTTCACACATTAGCACATTACTTTGTACAAGCCAGAGTTGATTCTCAAAATACTCATTGGATCTAGGGAGGTTGTACTAGTTCCTGTTTTGAACTAAAGTGTTAAGGAAATATCTCCAGTGAAAGAGTGGGATTAACCAGTATAGGAAGTTTTAATTACTATCAACAAGCCTCAGCTTTTCTGATGCATACACATAATGAAGCTCACTGAAAAAAAAAAAAAAAAAAAAAAAGACAAATGTCAACTTACAGACTGTACTACTCCCCTGTGTTGTGGGAACTAGTTTGAATTAGCCCAGAAGCAAGTGATAAAAGCAACTGAAATAATATTTTTCTTAGCAGAATAGAAGGAACAAAAGAGAAAAGGAATCCTTCATAAGGCAAGCATCCCCTGTCCTCTTTAAGAAGCCTCCAGACTACAGAGGCTGAGGGAACTGACACAGCTGGACAAGCAGGACACAGAGCTACTTGGTATGTGGTCGGAGTCATTGTTTCACATTTCAGAGGCTTCACAATTAGCCTTCTTTTTTAGTTTGTTTATATTTAGTTTATAAATAGTAAAAATATTGTAAAATCTCAAGCTCTGCTTTCCATAGTTTTAAGGTCAGCAATTTTATTATCAAAAATGGAAAAGTATACTTCAAGAAGTGCTTATAAATTAAATTCAATTTTGTGAAATAGTAGTAATTTTGGTAATGATGAACCTTATTTTCTGTCTGAAATGCCAGAGATGTTTGATTTGTCCTTTTAAGGCAGTAATTAATTTATATTTTTATTTCTATAAGAATAAAATATGTTCTTGCTGATACTACATTAGTATTTCTAAACCATACAAGAACTTAATGGGTCTGCTTATTTTTTATCAGTTATTTCCATCCCATTACTTAATTCATCACAAAGCAAAAGGTAAGAAAATAAATAGCAAAATATGCCTAGTATTTTTACTATTCTGACTGTTTCACAAAATACAAAATTATTTATTTTTGTTATTTTTAGATCATTCAAATCTGACTTTTGCACAAATTAAATTAATCATTTCATTTTGAAAATTATAAATATCACCCTTTGATACATTTGGTACCATGACCAAAAGGTACAATTCATACTATTTTTGTGACCGGTAGATTAAGCAGCCTTCCCTCTAAATCACAAAGACAACAGAATTCAGCCACTGTAAAAAGTTCATAGTTCTTTGTCTAATGTAGTTATTAGAATTTGTCTTTAACACTATTCACATTTAGGAAAAGAATTAACTGAGTAAATGCTAGTAGAAACAAACAATCAAACAAAGGTTGATAAGTCAAGAATCTTGTGTGGTTACAAAATTATAAAGTATATTGTGTATATTTTGTGAAAAGCTTCAAATAACCGTAGTTGAAATGTGTGAAGTTCTTGCATTTGATTTGGTTAAGAGAATCTAATCACAATGATTACAAATGAAAATTATAACTCAAAGTTTCTTAAAGATAATAAATGTAAGACTGATGGCAAAATTAGCATATACCTTTCATATTTCCAACTTTGCCTACATTTTCCAAATACAAATTGGTATTTTTCTTTTTAAGTACATAAAAATAAAAAAATAGAGGCAGGTGATTTTAGTGGAATTTACATGGGAATTTTTATGTTCAAGATATTTAATCAACCAAAGAATACAAAAATTTTACAACAGAAAAATCCATATCAATCATTCCTCAAAACCTATCTACTTTAATATTTGTTTATATTTTTTCTTCTTATACTTGGAAAACTCAAATACACAGTGTTAGACATGTAATACCACATTTTTCAAATTTCTAGAAAGACTACATACCTATCAGTGTTTCCAATTTTTTTTTTTTTTTTTTTTTTTTTTTTTTTTTTTTTTTTTTTTTTTTTTTTTTTTTTTTTTTTTTTTTTTTTTTTTTTTTTTTTTTTTTTTTTTTTTTTTTTTTTTTTTTTTTTTTTTATTGAGAGAAGCACTGGAATGAATGTCACTGGGGTTTTTCCAACTGGCTAATACATTAACACTAATAATTTTTCAGTTACAGCTATGAGTGGTATTATGTGTTTCTTTATGATCCTGTCATCAACTTTGCCAAACTACTTCAGCAGAAACAAAGTTTGAATGACAGGGTGCCAGCATCAGCACATTCCTCACATGCCCTGCTTCTTACTCAAGTAATTTCTTTCAAATAACCATCTAGTAATCACAAAACTATAGTTTCCAAGATTAATTCAATATGCAAATTTGAGATAATCAAACAAGAACTTATCCCTACCTTCTTTACATCCCATGTTATTTCTTTAATATACAGTTCTTGAATTTTGCTCATTTCTGTTAGACCTGATATTTTTCTTACTTGATACATTCATTTTATATCATAAAGTTTTATAGGATGTAGGTATATCAACTGTGCATAAGTTTTCCCTTTTGTAAATATGATGCAGTGAATAAATTTGTATTTGTCTCATTATCAGCAATGACATATCTTTCCATTTTGTCCTAGAGGACATTCCACAAAGATGAAGGCTCTGACTCTATTTGCTGTCATCTTGACCTTAAGTGTTTGCTTATCAGTAAGTGTAGAATGCATGGTCTTTTGCTCCTTATCACAAAGTACACATGCAGCTTGTTTAATCAAGAAATGTTTTATTTCTCCCTAATGGCTTCATTTAAGCTTCTCTGTGGGTCTTCTGTCAACTTGCGAATGTGAATGTAATGTTTACCCTTTTTGCCAGGTAACAGAGATTTGTTTTAAGGTTTAAATTTTAAATAGGGTATTCAAGCAGATTCTAATTATGCAGCAGCACACCTACATAAAATTTAATTCGAGTAGGTTCTTCAAAAGGAGAAATGTATGAAGCAGAAAAAAATTATTAAAGGGAGCAGTATAAGAAATCAGGAAGGTGTTCCATCCATCAATGAAGAATGTGACTCACAAGGATGAGGTCCAAATTTAGAGACATGGAACCCATGTAAAAAGCCAGGGATTACTACATTACATCACACTCCTGTAATTCCAGGTCTGTAGGATGGAAAGTAGAAATGTAAGAATTCCTGGCACTCACTGCTAGCTAGCTCAGCCTACATGATAAATCTTCAGGCTAATGAGAGAGACCCTGTCTCAAAATAAAAGATGGAAGACACTTGACAGCTAATGTGGGATGTTGTCCTCTGACACTTGTGCATACTGCACGCACATACACCTGCACACTCCCTAGAATACTCACATGTATGAATACATACACACATGCACAGAAAATAAACTAGCTAGTTAATCTTTTTAAAGAAACACTGTGTAATAAGCTTGTAAACTATGAAAACTTTACATGTGGATCCACTAAGTAAAGAAAATCTGAGTGTAATAAGAACATCCAAACATGGAGTTATCCCTGGTATCCTAAATTTTTAGATTCATTCATCTAAACACCCTTACCTAATCAAAATAATATCTTAAAGATAAAATAAACTCTTATAGTTCAGACCATAAATTTACAGATCATCATGCATATAAAGCCAAATTAGATTCCTTTATTAGCCAGCAACTAAAAGCAGGCTCTTACCTTAACCCTTTGAATAGAACATGAGAACTTGGGTACACAGCCTACAAAGAAAACCAATACAGTGACATCACTGCAGGGTGTAGATCAGGGAAACTGGGTAACATTTGTTTTGGTTATAAATCTGAGCCATGGTCAGGGTCATCAAAAGCCTGAATGTGCTGACAAAGCAGCTGTAGCTATTCAGGGGATTAGAGGCAAGCAGAGTTAGGTCAAAGTGGAATTAGGACAAGATGACAACAAGGACAAGATACTGTTACCTTGGTCACTTCAGTATCTCATTTAAGATTAACTGCTGCAAATAAGATCCTACAAACACACACACACACACACACACACACACACACACACACACACACACACACACACACACTTTACACCTTTACACCAAAGCTTCTGGAACACTGATTAGCTTGATAACTTCAATGATAGTGAAAAGGTTGCCATGCAACATGTCCAGAGTTATTTACAACTTATATAGACCTACCTATAGCCTTCCTAACACTGATTATTTGTGTGTTCTGTGTTTGACAAAACATTCTTATAACTAAACAATGACACCTTTAGGAATATATTAGCAGACTTCTAGCTACTACCAAACAATTAACATCATCAGATAGCATCTGAGGCCATAGGAAAGAGTTTCATGATTTACTGTATTTGAAAAGTGTTTCTTAATTTGTAATTTTCTTTGTTCTATTCTTAGAAAAATTTCATGAAACTTTCATCACATGGGAACCTGTAATTTGGGTAATTTGAATCTTTGAATACTGGCTATGTTCATTCATATACAGCCCCAGAACAAATTATCTTTTATCCCCTTTGAAGTGAGAGGCATTGTATTGATAATTTCAAGAATAAGTGTTAGGATTTATCCACGGAAGCTATTGTCCTCTGTGACCTGTGATACAATGCAACAAGGACTGACAGTTTTCTCTTCCCTGAGAGACCTGTTTTGGAGTGTCATTAGATTTCACCTCCACACGATCTGATAAGTTGCTTTTTAACCTGATTCATGGTGATATTGCTTCAATAACAATGTACAGGATTAGCACCTGAGTGAATGGGACAAAGAACATCATGAAATCTAACACAATCTATACCAGTGGTTCTCAACGTATGGGTTGCAACCACTTTGACAAACCTATATCTCCAAAACTATTTACATTGTAATTCCTAAGAGTAGGAAAGTTACAGTTATGAAGCAGCAATGAAAATAATTTCATGTTTGTAGGTCACGACAACAAAAGAAAGTGTATTAAAAAGTTGAAGCTTTAGGAAGATTGAGAATCACTTCTCTAGACACTATAGAGCAGTACTCATCACATCTGTGTGACTGTAGAGGTAGACCATTCCCACATAGAGGACCTAGTTAAACATGCTATCCTTAGTGAATGATGTGTCTACTTTTTAAAAAGACAAATGTTTTCTCATGTTTACAGATGACCATAAAAATTAACACTGTTTTCTGCTCTATTCATATATATTCTAATCCAAACTTATTTATACCCTCATAGATAATTTACACTTATATTCTTCTCAATAGTCTATGCACACTCTAATTTCATTTTATATTTGTTTTTTTTTTATTTTTTAGTCTGCTGAAGCACATAGGAGAAAAAAAACAAGAGTAAGTTTTATCATGTTTCTGAATTTCTTTCACATTTTCAATCATAATCAAAATCCCTTCATGTCAAGGAGTCAATAGATACAATTTTTTTTTTTACTATTCATTCAAAAAAATTAAATTAAGGCAGGGAATCACCTGAAAATCAACATCTAGGAACCAAATGTTTGATAAAAACAGTGTTACCTCCAGTTGCTCTCTGTAGAAGTAGTTATTTATCTTCAATGGCAGATAAATGTGTTTTGCTGTGTAAAATGATATCTATATTTGAGCACTAAAAACTTCCTCCTTCTTTAATGGACATGCATCTTTCTTTATAAATTGATAAGGAAAAAAATTCCCATAAACTTACAATGTGAAAAAGCTATTTAAAAAAAAAATAAATGGTATTCACTGAAAGAGGAGAGAATGAATCATTTGGGTTTTTTAAAATAACAAATTCTATGTCAACTCTACTATTTCTAGTTCACATGGCATTTACATATGACAATGGAGGAAAACTGCCCTGGATGTGTGATACCATCAACTACTGACTATGATGAACTACTACACCATTCTCATTTGTCCCACTCCTAGAAAATAAATAAGTTCCTAGAGACAAAACACTTTTCCTACCTCCAGTACTATGGAGCGTCACTTCTAGGCTTACTGACCCAGAGTGTCTTATTTTTAGAAGAAATGAAATATTAATTCTAAACCCATAAAGAAAGTTCATGAGAATTCTGATGAGTTTCTTTTCTCTTTCACATTCTTATTCATTTATTAAAATATTAGTCTTGTAATTTTTAAGGCATATGAAATATGAAGAGTAAACAGATATTTTATGTCAGAATGGTCCTTAATTTCTAATAACAAAGTGATATAGCATGCAGAAAATATATTTCTAGTAATTATCTCAAAGCTACTCTAGAATCTAGATGTTGGTATTGCTCCCAACATCTACCTAATTGTTGGAAGCAGGGAAAAATCAGGTGCAGAGTATGTAGTAGTCATAGGCCATGTAAATGATTGTGCCTTATTTATTTTGTTTATTATATTACAGATTAATAAATATCTTGGTAAAAAGTCATGGGGAGAGAAACAAAATAGTCATATGGTTAAACCAGACTATTAATAAAATTAGTTTATGCCAAAAACTGTGTGACTCCTTAGGTTTTCTGTAAAGCTTAACAAGGTGTGAATACTTCAGTTCTTGGAACACAAAATTTCTACATTTTAAAGCATCAGTCCCTAAGGATTGCGCTTCTTCCCTCAGTACTTCCAACCAAGTCTACAAGACATAGCATAATGGAGATGCATGGTATTTAAGTAAATAAAAAATGATTCATAGAGAAAGATGGACAGTCACATGTATATTCCCAAGTATTAGCCTCTGAGCTCCAGCTTAAGAACAAGGTACTAGATTCTAATGCAGTTTTCCTGTTAATATATTAAATAAATAAAATAACATGGTGTCCGTGATACTCCTAAAATGAGACATTAACAGGGCATACACAGTGAAATTTCTTTCTGAAATAAATGGAAAAATTAAATATCTCATATGCATCTCAGTATTTGTATTACTAATTAAATTCTACAATAAAGATCCATGGGATCAATATACAAACAGTTTCTGTAGTTACTGACCACATTAAGTTTTCAACAGAAAATTTATTGTAGACCAATTTTGAAGAAAACTTCAGTATTTACTATTAATATTTGAGAACAGCAGCGATATGAGTTACTTCCCTTATATTTCACCACATATCATAATTCAAATCTATCTGTGGTAAGCACAGTATTCCATAATTATTCATGGAACCAGGTTAGAAAAACTATTTTGGAAATAATATTTAAAAGGCTGATTTCAGTTTATATCTTCCATCCTTACCAAAATAATTATTGATTTTTGTTTTGTTTTTCTGTTTATGTTACTTCTCTGAAGTTTAGTCAAATTTCTGAAGAGAAAGTTGAACCATCTAAAACCAAACCTAATGAAAACCAAAAAGCTGCGGAGAAGCAAGTGAACAAGAAAGTGTCTGGGAAGTCTAAAGCAGCTAACCATTTGGCCCCTGCTTCCTGTCCTCATGGTCCCCAGTTTGCTCAAGTCCACAGACCCCCATCCTGCAGCCATGTCTCTCATGGAAGACCTCAGTCCTCTCCTGGAAGCACAAACTACTATGCCTCACTCTTACACTCATATCGTAGAGTTCCCATTAGCCATAGGCTTTATCTTGTGGCACTTCTCCTCAGCAATCTCCCCAAGAATCAACACTTCAAATCCTCTACTTCTGGTCCCCCAGCTACAGTTCCCATAACAACTGCTTCCACTTCTTCTGGCAGCAAAACCACAGCTGACAATTCTATCACCTCTATTAGCACCTTCCAGCCAAATACTTCCACAAATGCTATGGCAGCTGAGATTATTTCAACTACCAAGAATGATACTACACCAACTGAGGCAGGTCACAGCACCCCATCTACTTCAAGTAGCACCACCCCAACTGCTACAAGTAACACAACTTCAACTACTATACTTAAAATGTCCACACTGGCTACAGACAACAACACTCTAAATGTTACAAAGGTTAACAGTCCTGCTGTTGTTGGCAACACTACAGCCAACTAGGTCTTACAACTGTCTGAGATGGTAAATATACCAAAGCACAAAACATGGCAAATCAAGGTAAATATAATTTCCTATGTATTTTCTAATTATATGAATGCATGCATAAATAATTGTATGAGTGTTTGTAGGTATGTGTATGTGGGGGGGAATGTGCTTATGTGACAGGAGTTTTCTTGGCACACTGAATAAAAGAATAAAACACAATTTATAGACATGTTATCTAAATTAAAATATATTATTCCCTTTTGTATTTGAGGAACTCCAGTTGAGTTTCTAACAGTTTGTCATGTCTATATGCACCACTGGATGGTCGCTACAGAAGGAAAGAAGCAAAAACTTTATATATGTGCATGAGTTTTGACTTTGTTTCAAAACTAAAATTATTTTTCTTAAAAGCTTACTTTCAGTTAAATCCTTAACAAATTGTTTACATTTCACTTCAAAGTAAATAACAAATTTTAATGTGTTCATTGTTCAGTGAGGATGTCTTCTCATACAAGCAAGCACCTAATAAACTTTAAGAAGGCAAAGTATTGTAAAAATTTTAAGAAATATTAGTATTGAGAAGATAAATGGCAGGAAAATAAAACCAATGGAATTTCATGAAGCATATTACATAACAAGATCCATTAGAAAAATACTCATATGCAGCACAGTAACATAAAACTCTTATTTCTGAGTACAGGTTTTAACTTGTAAATAAGTGGGAATATTTAGCCAAATAATATAATATTCATATTGATAGATGATAGCACTTGCAACACTCAAATACACTACCTTGTATTGAGTCTAACTTACTGTTCATAACAACCTTGTGAAGTAGATATCATTGACCTCCATTTTAACAATGAAAAAACTGAAATTGTAAAGAGCTATGTGACTTTTTAAAAAACAAAAAGTTATAAATCAAAACTGTCTAAATAACAGTCTAAAACTATCTCCACTAATCTGCAATGTCCAGGGTCAAAACCACTAATCTGCATTTGACTATTTTAATCAATTAGAGAAGAACTCATGTACTTTTAAATAATGGTTCTATGGGATTTTTGTCTTTTCAGATCCTGAAAAACTGAATATTGGCATATTGCAATCAACATTTATGAATTATGATTAAACAATTATGGAAATGTGGAAGGAGTCTTGTCATTTGTTCATTAGTCTTATTTTAAAAATCCCCCAATTTGTGCATATACTAAAAATAACTCCATTTGATAACATGTATTCGGGACCTTTGTTCCTCTATGGTCAGTCATTTAACATACAATGTTAAGATGTAGATGTATATAGTATATACAATAGAACCATGTAAATTTAGTTGTTTGAGTGTCCATACAAAGTTTATTCCAGGACCTCCCATCACTGAAAAATTCAATAGATTTTCAAATCTCTTAAAGTGCTATGCTATGTTAATATAGCATATGCATGTCTTCAAATATATTTTAAATTCTTACTTGATCACTTTTTAATATTTTCTTTTTGGCCAATTATATCACCTCATTTTCTCCATTCACTTTACTCCCACAAAGTTCCCATATTTCCTTTCTTGCTCTCTTAAAATTTGTTTCCTCTTTTTTCATGATCTGATGTTACATGTATTCCTAAGTATATAAATACAATCTCTTCTGTCTGTGTGATATAACTTACACAAACTTAAGGATGACCATTTAGTATTAGTCATTCAGTTGACAGTTTCTTCCCTGGGAAAGACTATTTCTCTAACTCTCACCTTAGTTGTCTGTAGTTCTTGGTCTAGGATTGAGGGTTTATAAGTTTCCCCCTTTCCAGGTAAACATGACTATTGATGTTATCCTTTCCCAGGTCTTGTTTAGACAGCCATGTTGATAAGACCTTCTGAGTGTAGCTTCTTTCATATTTCTAAGAGATGCAATCTCACTGAAAACATCTGGTTCCCTGGAACTTACATTGCAACAAACATAAAAATACTAGAAGAAGATCTATTACTATATATACATGTATGAAATGCATCGAGTTGAAGAGTAGATGATCTCCTTTATTGTTTGTGTAAAATATGTAACAGTTGAAAGTATAATACTGTAACAATGGATGAAATGCATGCTATATTGTCAAGTGGCTTCTAGTGCCAAGAAACAGAGGTCATCTATAAATGGAGGATACATCTATAAAAGGGAAAATCATGTCATATCAAACATAAAGGACAAAATATATAATATAGATTTTATCTCTTTACAGTGGATAATTGCAGCTGGCCATGGTAGGCATATGCTTAATCTCAGCAGTTGAAAGACAGACATGCTAATTTTTGTGAGATCAAAAAATCTTTTCTACAAAGTGAATCCTAGAAAAAAAAAAGCTGTATATTGAGACCCAGTATTGGGGAAAAGATGGTAAATTTTTTTCCACAAAAGGTTTTTGTGTACCCTCACTCCTTGTTTGCATGTGCCAAACTCTATTTTGGAAGTTTAACTTCATTCTAATTATTTTAAACTAAGCAGCCCTCTATAGTTGCTATCATCACTGACATTCTGTAGACAAGGATATGGAAGCAAATATACAATAATCAAATGCCTTCAAGAATACAGTGAGAAAGAAATAGCTGTTGACACTAGGCTTTGGTGTAATGAACAGACTGGTAGTTCACACCAGGTTACCATAGTTTGAATGAAGAGTACTTGTTGCACTTGCATCCTTCACATCATAGTGAAGGTAATCTACAACAAAAGGCAGGATATATGCAATTGACAATCTTTTGGGGAAGTCTCTGGGATTTTTTTTCTCAACCTTCTGTTGAACATATTATAGAGGTTTTGATGTTATTGTTGTTATTTTTGTTTTTCACCCAATTTATTCAGCTAGACCATGAGCCTGAGAGGTACTGGACTGGGATATTTCACTTGAAATAAATTTTCTGATATAGAAAATTGTTTTATATTTGGAACATATTTAAGAAAATATTTGTTTCATTATTTTTGTGTTTTGATTATTAACTAATAATAGTTTAAGGTACTGTAGGAGGTTTCTGGTGTCCTGGATGGCCCATATTACCATGGAAGTCCATGCATTGGTCCATTGTCTGGGCCACTAACTGAAGCCATATTGATATCTTTGGTCTGTGCTATGAAAGACTTGCTGTATTTATGTCCCTGGTCTTTACTGCCAACAGAGAACATGTTCATTTCCCACTTCTCTCTATAATGTTTTCCAAATCCATCCTTTTCTTTCTACCTCCCCAATTTCATGTCCTCTTTTTCTTCTTTAAGTGATCCATGACATCCTAACTGTACTGTCCTTATATTCCAGAGTTTAGGCTCTTCATTGTGGCATGGACAACCTACAGAAGGCCATATCCTTAACATGCGATACAATCCCAAACCTGCCCATAGTTTCTTAGTGAGGAGTTAAGCAAATATTTATATTTTGTTATGGTAATAATAAAAAAAAATAATCCAACTAAGTTTCAGAGGATTTTTAAACATAATAGTTTCTCCATAAGGCCTCTCTCAAATGAAAATTACACAATTGACACCTTTATTTATTATTTATTTATTTATTTTTATTTATTAGATAAAGTCTTTTTTATCCATGTGTCCCCTTCTTCCTCTCCATTTCTCTTCCCAATCCCTCCCCTTCAGTCTCCAGACTTCCTCCTCCCCATCCTCTTATTCATTCCCCAATAAAGAAGTCCCAAGGTGAATTAGCCTCTATTCCTGGCAGATCCAGTTTCCTCACTCCAACATCAAGACTGAATTAGGTGTTCCTCTAGAGGGAGTGGGATCCAAGGTGCCAGTCCAAGGTGTTTCAGATCCCAAGCTGTTCAGTGGTTGTGGGTTGCAGCTTGGACATGCTTTGATTTTTTGGTTTTTTGTTTAGAGTCTGTAGATTACTTTTGGTAGAATTGCCACTTTTACTATGTTGATCCTACCTATCCAGGAACATGGGAGTGCTTTCGATTTTTTGATAGCTTCTTCAATTTCTTTCTTCAGTGATTTAAAATTTTTGTCAAATAGGTCTGTTACTTCTTTGGTTATAGTTACTCCAAGATATTTAATACTATTTGCACCTATTATAAAGGGTAATGTTTCCCTTATTTCTTTTCAGCTCTTCTATCTTTAGTGTATAGCAGGGCTGCTGATTTCTTTGAGTTAATCTTGTATCCTGCTACATTGCTGAAGGTGTTTATCAGCTGTAGAATAATAACTAATTCTGACTAGCAAAAAAAATTTAATTTTTGACACAAGCCTGGAAAAAAATCATCAGTTGATCTCACAGCAGTAGCAGTAGTTAGGGAGATGTTGGCACTAGTGATATATTGGGGGAGGAGGTGAAATGTGAGGATCATTGATTGAAAGTCTAGATTGTTGACGGCTTTTCATGCTAAGTATAAGTAGTAAATATAGAATACTGAGGCAGTTGTATTATTTTGTGGTGGAATGGCCTCTGTATGCTCTAAATAAAGGACTGTTTTTGCCTATGTAGAGCACTGTAGAAGTGGGTGGAGAATCAGAGGACAGGCCGACAGAAGGAGGGTGGAATTAGCCAGTCGCCATCTGACCCCTGAGAAGAAGAGACAAGTAAGAAATACAGGTGAGCCATGGGCTGGGCCATGTGGCAGGTAGATTAATAGATTAAAAGAAATGGGTTGAATTAATATGAAAGAGCTAGCTAGTAATGTGCTTGAGACATGGGCCAAACAGCATGAAGTTAATGTAAGTGTATGATCCATTTCTTTGGGGACAAAAGCCGCTATGGGCCAGGTCCGAACCACCAGCCCAAATGAGCCTGGCAAACCTTTTACAACATTATTGTTTCTATGGAGCATCCTGGGTTGTAAGACCTATAGCAATTCCTTCACCCAAGGAAAGAGAACGTTGCCCCCTAAATACTGAACCAAAAGACAAGTGAGAAGAATTCAGTGGTCCTCTAGGTAGTAGTCTTCCTCTGGGGCCTGTGTTGCACTCACAAACCTTTGGAGAAAGAAATTAAATAAATTTCAACTTGACATATCAGAGAATTCTCAGGATAAACACTTTCTGGAGTGGGTAGAATTAAGATGGAACAAAGAAGCCCCACTCTTCAAAGACATTTGCTACCCTGATTTTATCAGATATGTTCTTTTAAAACAAGTTATACAATGCTGGAAGCAAAAGAAGTTAGATATTTTATGCTGCTGCAAATAATCTATTAACTTTTAATGAAGATTTTCTGTAGTGGAGAGAAACACCTGACAAGTAGGCTATATTAATTCAGAATATTATCAGGCTCATGACCAGTAGAAAAGCAGAGGTTCATCTTATGGCCACTTTCTAGTATTCTTGTTTGTTTCCATATTTACCCTGGCCTCAAACACACATTTAAGAGTTAGAGCATAGGATCTGAGAGAGAAAATCTGGTATTTTTTTTCTTTCTGATCCTGGGCTACTTATATTTCTACATTTTCTAGTTCTGTCTATTTTTCTGATATTTTCATATTTAATTTTTCCTTAAAGCTGGGAAATAAACTCTGAATTAGAATGCTGATAATATAATAGAACAGAAAAAATATAATACTGAAATAAAAGGAAAAGAAGACAAAGAGAACAAGATAGGACGAGAACTTACCCAAATGTAATATGAATATGTCAGATCGAAATCTCTTATTCTATATTATTAAACAAAGTTGAGGCCATTCAATACTGCAGTAAAGGGATGGAATCCTGTGAAAAAAATGACCTCGAAATGTAGAATGGAGCTGACCACAGTGTCCTCTTCTGCCTTGGGGGACTGGAGAGGAGAACACAGCTAAGCTAAGTGCAGACTATACCATGATAAGCAGGTTTTTAAAGTCCTAGTTTAAGGTTGTTTACTATGCAGCAATAGAGAACTTTCTCATATTTTTAAGTCAAAAAGTCAATCAAGGAAAATGTTACAATTTTAGTGCTGAGCATACAGGTCCTTAGTAAAAACTTAGATGGTATTAAAGGGAAAAAATATCGTGAAGAAAAATCTTAGTTTTGACTGTTCATAGATCTAGTCACTGAAATCAATCCCACATGGAAGTGGTTGTCATAAAGGATTGGGAAATATCTGTTTAATTCAAGATATTAAGATTGTTCTATGTATTAATTACAATAAATAGAAAAACATGTTTTAAAGTTTGTACTTTTAGACATATGTTTACGTAGCAGTGATGTGAGGTATAGACATGTTTAATGTGATTCTATTGACTGGGTAGCCACAATTCAAGGAGGTAAAAATAAGACAAAGGGATAAAGGAAGGTAATCTATAGTGTAAAGGCTGTGTTTGTAGTCCTGCTTCTGTCAAGTACAGAATGTGTAGCTATAAGGAACAGTTAACACATGTATATTTACATCTCTGGAAAATGTCTTTCACATATGTAGCAATATCCTTGAGTCTGCCAGATTATTTGTGAGATTTTGCTAGTCATGGCTAAGGCCCTTTTCATAAGATCATTTACTATGAATGATTTAATGTTGTCTAAAATGTCAAGGTAGTGATCGTCACGATATAACTCTCATTGAATATTAAGTAATATTCATGTTCTATTTTAACACCCAGTTTATTGACTTTCCTAAAGACATGAACATGTTGAAAATCAGCTTTAAGTTCAGGTCAAAAAGTGCTAACTGTGCGTTTGTCTGTGTAAGGAACACATGTGATTTTTTCCATTAATAATTTTTCATTATGTCAGATAATTGAGTATGTCACTCAACAGCCTTCTTTGACTATTAAGTACACAAGAATTCACAGTGGAAATTAAAGTCTTAGAGTGGCATTTCATCAGTAATTTACAGCTCTTATATATTACATGAGACAGATACATAATGTTAAGATATCTAAAGTAAAAGTTAACAAGAGAATATATTGGTAGACATTAGTGATACTTACCAGGAAACATCCTGCAAAAACCCAGATTCCCAAGATCAAATATAGTGTTTTCATCTTTTGGTAGATCCTGAAATTAAGCTCAATGGCTCATTTGTAAGCACATTTTTCTTAGAAATGAAATATCATTATTTGTGACCTGTCTTTGTACATGATATATAAGAAGTGCAGTGTGCCTTAAAACAGTTTTCTTATCCTTATCTTGAATTCAGATTAGGGGAAGGTATGGTCAGCACATAATATTTGACTGTACTATGATAGAGCTAGTTTTCACATTTGTCATATGAGATGATGGCTGAATAGAGTGCCAGATATTTGTGAATGAAAACTCTTAGCAACAGACACTTTCAAAGTAAAGCTTTTGCCTCAGCAATAATTATTTTGAAATGGACATTTTTTAATTATGGTTTTTGTCCTATAATATTAGTCTCCTGTAAACTTGTGTTTGATATATTACCTTTGTAACTTTTCATATGTGAAAAATATAATTTTTCATGACTCCTAGAAGATCAGAAATGTCTTCCTATTAGATACAATCAATGGCAAAGCATCATTTAGTGTATTTCTTACATTTAGCATCAAACAAAATAATCTTAGTCTTCAACAAATGTTCACAGACCTGCTTTCTAATGCCCACCTATGTTCCATCAATAATAACTAGGATAGAAGATAACATAATTTTTTAGTTCTATTTTCTTTTTAGTGCTTTGAGTTTTTGATAAATTTCTGGAGCCTGATTTTCCAAGTTCGTTCTTCATAACACTGTGTTCACAGTGACCTCTTAGATCCCTGAGTCAACTGTATTAATAGTGTAAATATGCTCGCTGAAAAATGCAAAAATTGAAAGAATTGTAGAAATAATTTTTCAGCAGACCTTATGAGTAAATGGTTTTTCCTAAGATATATTTCATTTGAAGCTTTAAAATAAAAATATTATTTGTAATTATATATGTTAGAATAATTCTCCTTCAGAGAACCTGTGGGGAGTAACTCATCTTTGTGAATGTTAAATAAACATAAGGTACAAGAAGTGAAAAGACCATTGTGGACTTTGGTGAACTCACTGTCCAAATTGAACAACATGAATACTTTTGTGTTACTTCCAAAATTTTTCACAATATGATACATTTTGTTACTTGCACATATCCTTGCAGTGATGAAAAAACCTGCCCTGTAAACAGCCCATTAAGATGCTGTCTCTGTAGCCAGGCAAAATTTAATGGCAGGTTAATAGGCTTCATGTTTCCAAATGCCTACCTTTGAGAAATTTCTTCTCAGCTCATTAGTCTGCTAGCTAAGAGGACTCTGGTTAGTTATTTCCAAGTGGTGGATGATCAATGACAAAGGCCCAGAACTCTCAGCTCTTTTATATGTTGTAGTATAATTTCATTGGCATTGAAAGAAAAACAATTGAAAGATAAAACAACTTACGTTGATGCTTTCCAAACAAGAAGCATCCTTGCCAGTTATATGGTGTGTTTCTGCATTCTTTTCATTTCTGAATCCACTCAGTTTCTGTTGTATGAGGTTCCTTCAGGAAGCTGTACACTGAGTGAAGATGTGCTTTTGTTTTAGCACAAGAAAGTGGGACCCCCTTGGTGTACACTTTCTCATTATTTTGGGGAAACAAGCATGAATTATTGTCCTGATATTTTTTCTTTTATATATGTATATATATATATAAATTGAAGGATTATGCTTATTTTTAAATTACAAAGAGCATTCACTTTGAATTTCAACATGCCTTTTGCAAGCAGCTTTTAAAATTTTTACATTTTTATTTATTTTTTATTATGAATAAAGTCATATTTTTTTATCTGTGTATATATTTGTTCAAGTTCTTTTTAATCCACAAAGTTTATATAGCTTTAGTTTAAAAATAAAATAAACTTAAAGAAGTGAAATCAAGACAGTATATCAAAGCCCAGGCCTTTCCAGCCTGCCCAATGCAAGAGCTCTTCAGCTGTGTGTCCACAATGCAAGAATAAGGAAAAAATATGAATAAAAGCCATCAAGTTTTATAATGCATATTCATAAACCTGAATGGTTCTCAATGAACTCAAAGAAATAGGAGAGAGGGTGAATAAACTGACCCTCTCCTATAATCAAACTGATAACTACCTAAATTGTCACTATAGAACCTTCATCCTGCAATTGTTGGAAATAGATGCCAACATCCATATCTAAGCCCTTGGGCAAGTCTAGCTGAAGAAAGGGAAAAGAGATTAAACGAAAAAAAGGGTTAAGATCATGATGAGGAAACACACATAGATGACCAGAGCTATTGGGAGCTCACTAACTTAAAATGACAGCTAGGACACCTCCATGTGACTTGACTAAGCCCTCTGAATGTGGATGACAGTGAATGGCATAGGCAGTTTGTGGACCCTCTTGCAGTGGGACCAGAATTTATTCCTACTGCATGAACTGGGTTCTTGGATCCCATTCCCTACAGAAGAATACCTGACTGAGACTTGACACCTGGGAGAAGGTCTTGGTCCTACCTCAACTAGACATACTAAGGAACATTGATTCATCCTGAGAGTCCTTACCCTCTGTGATAAATGAATCCGGGGACAGGTTGGAGGGACTCTGTGAAGGACTTGGAGGAGGAGACAGAGGGTGAACAGTTGTAGAAATGTTTTAAAAAATTAAATTAAAAATTTATCACAAAAAGGAAAAAGTTAAACAGTACAAAACCAAAAAATATCAAATATCAAATAACACCATGTGGACAAAATCTCAGAGCATCTTAGTATTTTTACAGGTCAACATTTTTATGTGTTAGTCTCACATTTCACACTTCATCTTAAAAATAAATGTTGCAGAGAAGAAAAATGACCAGATGTGGTGGGAGGGAGAAGGGACCTTGAATAAGGATATACAGGGATGGAAAAAAAAATTCAGAGGGAAAGCTGAACACAAAGTATATATATGTGTACAATCTTATTTGCATTACCACCCTTGATAAGCCATGCTTATGATTCTTATCCTCTTTATAGTTATTGTTAACTTTTCCACATTTTAAATTCATTTTACTGTTTTTTGATAAATACAAAATAAAGACGGAAAAAAAATAAATGTTTACTAGGAAATGAAATTATTTCAAAAATAAATTCTCATGCAATCTTGAGAAAATTTAGTAATAAAAATGAGAATGTAAATTAAAAAAATCACGTGTTAAATAGATTTTGCCATATAACCCCAAGCTAATATCATCTACACTTTCTGAAATAAATGGCTTGTCTCCTTAGATAATCTGCATTAAATATTTAATTTAGAATAATAAAGTTGTGTTATAATTTTTGAGCTACAAGTTTCTATACATTTGGTCTTATGCATTTTATCTTACACTTATATAACTTTGACTTAGGAGAACAATTTTTGTTTAGTGCTGGATAGTTGCCCAGGGCATTGTATTTCCCTTGAACTTAATGCTTTTGTTTGTAGTTGTAATAGTTTTCCTTTATTTCAGACTGAATATCCTCTGTAGTCTTGGTGGTCCTTGAACTACCAATGCCTTTTGTTTGGACCTGCATTAGGTTTGTGTTTCTAAAGCAAGTTGAACAAAAATTTTTAAAAGATGTAAAAAGAAAAAACAAGACAAAAAATTATAATGCAGTTAATAAGCATATATTAATGGCTATGATGACCTCTATTGATCTGTAGATTTAAACCTAGAGACATTTCTACCTAATGAATAAGACTAGTAAACGGTACTACAATTAGGAATGTATCTATAGAACAATTACATTGCTTCTTTTGATTCAAAATTTTTAAGCTGTAGTGTTACTTAAGAGACAAAGGCAAATAAAAGACTCCTTTTATGCTGAATTAGTTGTGATAATAGTTCACATTATCCTGATCATGTTGATTTGTCCAAAAGTTTAAAACATTCTAAATTATACTATATTGGAAAGGATAGTCAAGATCAATTTTTCATCAATCATAACCTTACAAGTCTAGGCTTCAGCAATATACACATATGGTGTGGTACTCACTCATCTGTGTAAAAACTAATGTATAGGCTTCTGTACAATAATCTCAAAGGCCCCTCTAGTTTCATATCCAAATCCTCTTCCAAGCTAGGTTGGGACACACATCCTCTTTCTGTTTACCTGCTTTCAGCCTAAGCCTAAATTTGTAATTTAAATTTATTTATTTATTTATTTATTTATTTATTTATTTATTTATTTATTTATTTATTTTTACAAAATGAAGAGGTTTTTATCAATATATCCCCTTGTTCCAACTTCCTTCCCTCTCCTGACCCCTCCTGGTCAGGCTTGAGTCTCCCTCCTCCCCTTCCTCCCCACCCTCTGCCCAGAGAGGACAAGAGGTCCCAAGGTGGATTAGCTCCGCATCTGCTCCAGGCAAGTCCTATTTTTCTCATCTTAATATCAAGACTGGGTTAAATGTTCCTCTGGAGGGAATGGGCTCTGAGATATCAGTCCATGCACAGAAACACATTCTGATTCTTCCCCTTAAGGTTCCACATACTGCCCACGTCAGTGGACAGTTGCCTATCTTTGATGGGCCTAATTCCTTTTCCTGACAGTTCCCCAGCAGCTGTTCTTGATTCAATGAGCTCCCCAGAGCTCCAGCCAGTCATCACTGAGAACTTTCCTCATAGTCTCTATCTCCTTGTTCATATAGACTCTCCTCCCCCGCTATGTCAAGCTCACTTGTACATCATCTCTTCTACCCAATTTGCTTTTTCTGTATGAGATTTAGAAATCACAAAAATAGTCTAGATGCTCAGATCTCTGGACAAAAAGAAAAATTTTGCAAAAGTAGAGAGGTTATATAATTTATACTGCAAAGTATGACAAAGACATAAAATGTGTGCTTTACAGGAAATAAAAAAGCAAAGCAAAGCAAAACAAAACAACTGATATCTTGAAATTTGCAAGCAAATAGATGAAACCCAGTTCCAGCAAGACACACATGGTGTATATTCACTCATAAGTAGATATTAGCCATACAGCTAAAGATTACTGGGCTAAAATCCATAACCCTAGAGAAGCAAGTAGAAGTAGAGATATCCATGAATTTAACTGAAAAGGTGAAATATAGAAGTCCTCCAAAGTAAATTGGGAGCAAGGTGGGAAGAGGGTAAATGGAGGTAGAAAGAAACAAACTAGGGAATGTGAAGGCAATATTGAGGTTGAGACAGAGGGAGAGTCAAGAAAGAAATATCTCCATAGAAGTAGCCATTTTGTGGTTTCAGAGAAACCAGATGCCAGTGATACAAAAACTAACAAAAATGACTCCAGCTAAGATTCCAAGAAATAGTGGAGAGAAAGCGTACACTGGACTTCCCCTGTAATAAATTGATAACCACCTTAATAGTCTTCATTGAATCATCATCTATCAACTGGTGGAAGCAGATGCAGAGATCTACAGTTAAACACTGGGATGCTATGGCAGTCTAGTTGAAGAGGTAACAGGAATTATATGAGCAAAAGGGTCAAATTCATAGTGAGAAAGAAACACAGAGACAGCTGACTCAAGATACTGGGTGCTCACTGACTCTGTACTGATAGCTGGAGAACCTGCATGGGACTAAACTAGGCCCTCTGAATAGGATATCACTTATATGGCTAGGACACTTTGTGAGGCCACTGGCAGTAGTACCTGGACCAGTATTTATCTCTAGTAAATGAACTGTTTTTTTAAAGCCCATTCCCTGTAAAGAGATACCTTGCTCAAACTTGATAAGGAGGGAGGTGCTATGTTCTTCCACAACTTGATATACCAGAATTTGTTGACTTTCTATGGGAGGCTTACCTATTCTCAGGAGTGAATGGAGGTGTGATGTGGCAAGATGGGGAATGAGCAGGAGGAAGAGAAGAAAGAGGAATTGTGCATGGTTAAAAATTTTAAAATAATTAAAAATAGTTGTTTTATAAGGAGATACAAGAGGACAATTGAACCCTGTATATAGGAAGATCACTGAAGAACTAAAGTGAGTCTTCCATTTTAGAGAACTATGTTACCTAAGCAGACAGAGCTATGAGAAAGAGACCCTCACCCATTTCTCAGAAACTATTATTAGAGACTATTATTCACAAAACAGCAATATGACCTAAGTTCTGACTACAGAATCCACATCATACTGACCCTAATACCCGACCACCAAATGTTGTAATCAAAATACACCACCATCACACTTGGGCTCAGATTCAGAGAGAAATTCCCTAGATAACTGTCAGCACACAACCTTGTCTTTGAGTCACCCCAAACTGTGGTTTTTCCCTATAAAAGTGGCTGTTAAGCTTCCCTCAGCAGCCCCTCCTGGTTTTGTGGCTGTCAGAGCTCAAAGATGGGTTTCCTGCTTTGGTTTGTATATTCAGTAATAAACCTCGCTTTTCCATTTGGACTCTCCCTGCTTGGTGGAATTTCTGGGGGTGGGGGGGGGCAAGTCTAGGTACAACAATCAAGATAGCCATGAGGACTATCTTCCTCATCCCCATGGATAATGGTTGAAAGATCAAAGACCTCAACATAAACCCATCTACACTGAACTTGGTGGAAAAGAAAGTGGGAAATACCCTACAATGCATTGGCACAGGTGATCTCATCCTAAATATAACAGCAGTGGCACTGGCACTGAGATCATCTATTAATAAGTGGGACCTCCTAAAACTGAGAAGCTTCTGTAAGGTGAAGGACACAGTAAAAAAGACAAAATGAAGCCTACAGAATGAGAGAAGATCTTCACCAACCCTACAAATGACAGAGGACTGATGTCTAAAATATATGGAGAACTCTAGAAACTAGAGCCCAAAACCATAAATAATTCAATTTAAAAAATGGGGTTCAGAACTAAAAAGGGAATTCTCAGCAGCAAAATTGGAAATGGTTGAAAATCACTTAAAAAAACTGATTAACATCTTTAGTCATCAGAGAAATGCAAATCAAAACAACTTTAAGATACCAAAGATGTAACAGATTTATTTGACAAAATTTTAAATCACTTAAGAAATTGAAGAGGATATCAGAAAATTGAAAGCTCTCCCATGGTCCTGAATAGGTAGGATCAACATAGTAAAAATGGCAGTCCTACCAAAAGCAATCTACAGATTCAATGCAATGACCATCAAAACCTCAACACAATATTTCTTGGACCTTGAAAGAACAATACTCAATTTAATTTGGAATAACAGGAAAGCCAAGATAGCCAAAACAAGTTCGCTCAACTAAAGAATCTCAGGAGGCATCACCATCCCCAACTTCAAGCTATACTATAGAGCTACAGTAATAAAAACAGCCTGGTACTGGCATAAAAACAGACTTGTGGATTAATGGAATGGAATTGAGGATCCAGACATTAACCCAGAAACCTATGAACACCTGCTCTTTAACAAAGAGGCCCAAAATATTCAATGGTAAAAAGATAGTTTTTTTTAAAACAAATGTTGTTGGTATAGCTCAATGGTAGTGTGTAGAAAAATGCAAATAGATCCAAGCCTGTCACCCTGCACAAAACTCAAATCCAAGTGGATCAAAAACTTCAACATAAACCCTGCCACTTTAAACTTTATAGAAAAGTGGGAAATACTCTTCTACAAATTGGCACTGAGAACCACTTCCTAAATATAATACCAGTGGCACAGACACTAAAATCAACAATCAATAAGTGGGATCTTCTGAAGCTGAGAAGCTTCTGTAAAGACAAGGACACTGTCAATAGGACAAAATGACAACCTACAGAATGGGAAAATATTTTCACCAACCCTACAAGTGATAGAGGTCTGATCTCTAAGATATATAAAGAACTCAGCAATCTAGAGCCCAAAACCTTGGATAATCCAATCAAAAAATGGGGTTCAGATCTAAAAAGGGAATTCTCAGCAAAGAATTATGAATGGCTGAAAGGAACCTTGAAAAATGCTCATAATCTTTATCCATTAGAGGAATGCAAATCAAAACATTTTGAGGTACCACCTGACACCTGTTAGATTGGCTCAGATAAAAGGCACAGATGACAGCCTATGCTGGAGAGAATGTGGAGAAAGGGGAACATTCCTCCATTGTTGGTGGGAGTGTAAGCTTGTTCAGCCACTTTGGAATGCAATATGACGGTTTCTCAAAAAATTGAGAATCAATATCCCCAAAGACCCAGCAATACCACTTCTGGGTGTATATCCTAAAAATGCACAGTCACACTCCAAAGGCATTAGCTCAACTATGTTCATAGCAGCATTATTTGTAATAGGAAGAACCTGGAAACAAACTAGATGCCCCTCAACTGAAGAATGTATTAACAAACTGTGGTATATCTACACAATGGAATACTACTCAGCAGTAAGAAAAAATGACATCCTAAAATTTGCAGGCAAATGATGGATTTGGAGAATATCCTCCTGAGTGAGGTATCACAAACCCGGAAAGATAAACAGGGGATGTACTCACTCATTAGTGGACTCTAAACAAAGAAAGAAATAAAGAAACAAACAAACAAGAAAAAAGCAAAGCATGCCCAAGCTGCAAACCACAACCCCTGAACAGCTTGGGATCAGAAAAACCTTGGACTGACTCCTTGGATTCCTCTCCTCCTAGAGGAACACCTGACTCAAACTGATCCTAATTTGGCACTGAAATTCTTTAAACAAAGCCTAAAATATTTAGCATAGTAAGGTTAATTGTCATAATATAAGAAACTCCAACTATTTATGTTCTCTATCCTTTGACAAGGTAGACAAATACTACTGAGAAAGACCATCACCTATAGCAATCTAATAAGCTGCTCCATTCCTGCAAGTTGTTAGAGTTAAGATTATTGTTCCCTGTCAAGGGAAACTCAGAACAAAAATTATAAATTACTCATTATCAATAGTGAACAAATTATATCTTATTATGATGTGGATGTCTTTTTTATGCTGTGAATATGTTTTATTACCATTGGTTAATAAAGAAGCTGCTTTGGACTATCGCAAGGCAGGATATATCCAGGAAAGAAATCACACAGAGATACAAGAAGAAGAAAGGCAAAATTGATGAAGAAGCCACTCAGGTGCCAGAACAGTAAGATGTAATAGAACATAGGTAAAGCCACAAGCCACATGGCAAGACATATATTAATAAACTTGGTTAGTTTAAGATAATAAAACAAGCCATTAATAAATAAGCTTGAATGATAAGCCAAACAATTTGTAAGTAAGATAAGCCTCTGTTCTGGTATTTGGAACTGAGTGCCTTTGTGTAGGAATAAAACAGAAAAAAAAAAAAGCGTCAAACTATTACAAAGTGCAAATAAATATTAAATTTTATTCTGAGATAGAATAAAATTTCTGGGCAAAGAGAAAATTATGTGTATCAATTCCAGTATCTCAATACAACCCCAAAGTACACAGGACTTTTCTGCATCTATTCAATGATAGAGATGAACATCACCTACATTCGTGCTAGACATTCTTAGTCTCCTGATTTTTTTGCTGTTTGTAATTCTTACTTCACAATGGCAGCAAGTAGAGAGAGGGGAGCCTTAACCAAAATTACTCAACTAGTGTGTGAAGGACCAGAGTAGCACCCTCATTTTTGAGCAAAAGTTTCCAGTTTTGAGGCAAGTCTGAGGTCTGTAGAGGAACAAAGTTTGAGATATCTTAGGGACTGATAACAGTTAATAATTTATGGAATGTCTCAGGACCAGAGATAGCCTAGAAAGACCCAACCTAGTAGGAAGTCAGAAAGAAAAGGTCTTAGCAAACAGTAAGTTGAGATAACAGAGAAATCTAAAAATACCCTTCCAAAAGACAAGTTAATTAGTATTGTGTTCATGCTAAGTCTCCAGTTGATGTACAACCTCGTTATTTTTGACCTTAAAAACTCAGATTGCAAAGGGCAGCACCTCCTTCAACCATCGTAACACCTGTGTGCCTGACTGATACCTTTGTTGCATGAATCATAATTTTCAACAAACCTTACTTTTGCATTTTGGATAGTTCTAGTCTCTGGTGGTCTATTTGAGGGTCCTACAACTAGGGCACAAAAGTGTGTAGATAAGAATTTTTAATTAATAATATAAAAAATCTAAAAGTTTATACCCAGTACCAATTCTTCAGAAAAAAAATAACAAATCAACAGGTCTGTGCCTACTAAGCATAAATTGGGGGAGTTGTTAAACAAAGATAGTTTTCTTCATCTACCACCTTAGAAACATTTATGCAAAGTCAAAGTACCACATCATTTCTGCTTCAAACATATTTTTTCCTGTACACATGATATTCTTATAACTTTTTTCTAAAAGATATCTTCAGCTTAGTAACAAAAGCAGAGAGAGAGAAGGAGCAGAAAAGATGTTCTGAAATAGTTCTGTGTTTCATTATCACATTAATTTGGTATTTAGTATACAAACACAATAGAAAAGTCAATTAGTACATTGAAAAAATTCTGTTTTGGTCGTACCTCTTCTTCTGTATCATGAAGAGCACACAGAAAAATAGGGTTAGAGGATACACTTAAAAGAGAGAAACAATATTTGATCAGGAGCTTCTATAATCAATATTTCATGCCTCTTCTTAGGGAAACACGAACAAACTAGACAAGTCATACCAACACATACTAGTCGACTCCCTGAAATGAGAACCAGAGATATGCATAGACAAGGTACTCCCTTCAGTTGTCCTTCCCTTGATCCCTGATTTGTACTCTAAAATACCAGTCCAAATCAAGCAATATATTACATACACTCCAAGATGGCTATGGATGGAACTCAAAACAAAATTGTAAGTTTCCTTAAAATATTATAGCTCAACACAAAATTGTAAGCTTCCCTAAAATATTATATAATTTTTTGATATTACATGGCATAATTCTCAATTATGAACTTCATTAAAAAAAAAGTCATGTCATTAAACATATACCCCAACTTTAATTCTAGAACTTCCCAAGAAGATAATGTGCAGCTGGGGCAGACTTATATACAGCTGAGAGAAGGACACAAGAAGGGCAGTGTCAGGAATCTTTGCTCTGATGACCCTCCCCACACTCATGCTATGAGGAAACATGGTCTGACTACCTGTCAGTAAGCTCAGGTGTTCAGTAAAATTATACTAAGTATTATATAAAATTTTTCCCAGAGAGCCAAATTCCAGTACACATTAATATATATTTATCTATTAAGAATAATATATCTACTAACTCATCATATTCACTACCAATAACAAGACTGTATTAACTATTTGAACTTCCTGTGAGTAATTGCAGCCTTTGCTTCAAATGTTGTATAAAATTTTTTCTAGTTCATTCTTTCATGGCCAATTTTAATTAAAATTTCTCTTGAATAATTTATTTTAAATAAAAGTATGTGTGGTGGAAATATTCTCTGTATGATGTAAATAAAGTAACTGATTTGGCCTATGTAGAGCACCATAGAAGTGGGTGGATTATCAGAGGAAGAAACAAGCAGAAGGAGGGTGGAGTTAATCAGTCTCCATCTGGCCCCTGAAGAAGACAGACATGTAAGAAATACAGGTAAGCCACGGCAGGCCACGTGGCAGGTAGAAGAGTAGAAATGGGTTGATTTAAGATGAAAGAGCTAGCTAGTAATGTGCTTAAGACACGGGCCAAACAGTATAAAGGATATAAGTGTGTGATTCATTTCTTTGGGAGACAAAAGCCTCGGTGCAGATCAGATTCCAAACCTCCACCGCAGACCAGGTCACAAACTCCCAGGCCCAAAAGGCCCAGGGAAAACTTTCTACAACAAGTATGCTGCTGCCTGCTTTCTAAACTCTCATCTATTGTTGCCTGTGACCCATGAAGAAGCTTTTTCCATTCTGAAAATTTCCATTTTTAAGTTCTTCACAGTCAGTGATCCATACAATGATAAGTCACTCTGAAACATTTGGCTAACAATGTGCTATCCATTAAAACCATATAAACACCAAGTACTCTATCTCACTGATATTTTCACCAATGCATTTTAAAATTGTTTCTTGATTTGTTCTACTAGCATAAAAATATCACAAAAAATTGCAACATAGAAATCTGTAATTTGGATAAACCTAAATACAAGAATACTTGCTGTGGTCACACAAGTATATAGACCCAGAAAAAGCTACCTCATATCCACTTTGAATTAAAGGTCATTGTATTTGCTCTTTCAGGAATATTGATATTTAGGGTTGATCCATGGAAGATATTGCTTTAAATAATCCTTTTAAATACTGTGATGATCTGTTAATTTGATCAGTTATATCATAAACTGATTGACCGGAAGCTGGGCAAGATTTATATTTAGGAAACCAAACTAGGAGAAGAATGGGAGAAGGGCAGAGTCAGAGATGACACCAGACAGCCTCTGAGATGTCAAATTTGTAGAAAATGAGGTAACAAACCATGATCTATTTGGCAAATCAAAAATAAGAAATACTGCTTAGTTTAGATGTAAGAAATAACTAGTAATAATCATGAACAATTGGATGAGCATTTTTAATTAATATTAAGCCTGTGAGGAATTATTTGATGGAAGCTCTAGGAAAGGAAAATTCCACCTACTAGGTAACTTCCACTGTAGCCCTGGAAGCAGCAAAGACTGCTTCCCATTATCTGAGAAACTCTCCTTTGGAATGTGTTTCAGTCTTTCCTTTATAGAATTTGGTGTGTTGCTTTCCCACCCAATTCATGAATTTGTTGCTTCTATTCTAGTTTTCAGGATTAGCAACTGATTGGATGAGACACAGAAATGTTACTAAATCTAATATACTCTAGACCATTGGTTGCCAACTTATGGGTTGGGAATTCTTTGTCAGACCTTGAACTCCAAAAATATTACATTCTAATTTATAACAGTAGGAAAATTGCAGTTATGAAATAGCAACAAAGATAATTTTATGGTTGGGGATCACCACAACATGAGGAGGTTCATGAAAGGACCACAGCAATAGGAAGGTGGAAATCCACTTCTCTAGACACCGTGGAACAGTTCCCATTACAACTGTGTGATTGCAGAAGGAGACACTGCCCATTTAGAAGACCTAGTTAAACATATCATGCTTTGGGAATGATCCTTCAACTGGAAAAAGTTCTCTTGTGTTTAAAAATAACATCAAAAGTATTATGACTGTATTATGTTAATCCTAACATATTTTACTAAAATTTTTTACAATCATATTCTTCTCAAGATTATCTGTACTTTTTAATCTTATGTTTCATTTCCTATTTATTTATTGATTGACAAAGAAGAAAAAAAGAGTAAGTTTTATCATGTTTTTATATTTTTCACATTTTCAATTATAGTCAAAATTTATCCATGATATTGAGGTAATAAATAGAATTTTTATTATTCTCAATAAAAATAATTTAAGGCAGAGAATCACCCTAAGACACAAACATATTGAATCTTAATGTTTAGTATCAAATGTCTTACCTCCAATTATTCTCTTTAGAAACAGTTCTTTATCTACAATAGCAGTTAGATGTATTTGGCTCTATAAAATGATGTCCATCCTTGTGTATCAAAATCTGAGTGTGTCTTTGGTGGATAAACATCACTCTATATTAATTAATAGGTAAAAACTCCTATGAATTTTCAGGATGCAATTTTTTTTAATCAATGGTATTTGTGGAAAAAGAAAAGAATTATTAGGATTTTTCAAAATGACAAATTCTATGTCAACTCTTACATTTCTAATTCACATGACTTTCACACATGAGAACAGAGGAGACTGCCCTGTGTATGAGATATCAGCAAATACTAACTATGATAAACTGCCTCTCCCTTTCCATTTTTCCCACTCCTAAATAATAAAGAAATTCTTATGGACAAAAATCTTTTCCCACATCTAATGCTGTTGAAAGTCACACCTAGGCTTACTGACCCAGACTGCCTAACTGTTTAGAAGAAACAAAATAACTTGAAACCCATAGTAAAAGTTTATGAGAATTTTGAAAACTTTTTTTTCTAATACACTTTCTCTTTTAAATTTTTTTCATATATATATATTTATGTATTATTTGGTGTTTTTACATCATGCAAGCCATCAAACACAGATATCAGAACTCTCAGTATCATGCCCACTCTTATGATCTCCTCATTTATGAAACTGCCCATTCATGCTGCTCATTTACTTACTGGAGCATAATTAAACTCCTTTTGGCCAGCCCCTTAAAGAAAACAAGTATTTCCCCACCCAAACCTCTGCCAGAGGCCTTCAATGCAGAAGTGAGGCATTGTGTCATTTAGCTATGTACTACTCAGCAGTAAGAAAAAATGTTACTTCGAAGTTTGCAGATAAATGAATGGATATGGAGAATATCCTCCTGAGTGAAGTACCACAATCCCAGAAAGGCAAGCAGGGGACATACTCATTCACTAGTGGACTTCAAAAAAATAAAAATAAAAAGAGAGATATGTCTTTTCCATTTCTTAAATCCACCATCTTGTAATTTTCAAAACTTTTGAATTCTGAATAATGATCAGATATTTTACTTTAAAACAATGTTCAACTTCCATTAACAAATTTATGTAATGAGTGAAAATTATATTTCTAGTACCTATTTCACAGATACTCTACCATCAGCTTTGCTCCCAGTATCTCTAACTGTTGGAAGGAGAAAGAGAACAGTTGCAGAGTATGTAGTCTTTATAACTAATTTAAATAGTTTTATTTTGTGGAGAAAGATGGACAGTCACAGGCATTTTTCCAAGTATTAGCATTTGACCATTCTGGTAAGAAGGCAATTAGAATCTTAAATCTTAAAATAAACTATTTCTTTTATAATTCTGAATAAAGGAAATAAAATGGTACCCATGATACTGCTACAATGAGGCATATATAATGCAGACACATTAAAAATTTATTCAGAGGTAATGGTGATACTTAAATATCTTTAAGGTATCTAGATATGTGATAATATACTACATAAGTAGTTAAGTTCTACATGAAAAAAAACCCATGTGGTATAATATCCAAAAAAACTTTGTCATAATTTTCCATATTAATTTTTTTAACAGAAATTTTTATAGACCAATTTTGAGGAAGATTTCAATATTAACTATTAGGCTGTGGGTGAGAATAGCAGAGATATAATTTACTTCCCTTATATTTCACCAAAAGTCATAATACAAGCAAGTGAACACAAAATGTCTGGGAATTCTAAAGAAGCTAACCATTTGGCCCAGGATTTGTCCTTATGGTCCCCAGTTTACTCAAGTTTACCTACCCCCACCATCCAGCCATCTTTCTCATGGAAGGCCTCAGTTCCTGCCTGGAAGCTAAAAACACTGTCCTTCACACTTACACTCACATTATAGTCACCTACTGGCCCTCCTTTTCTCTTTCACATATTTCTTCTTCCTAATCACCCAAAAAACCAGCATTGCAATTCCTCTACTCTGGTCCCCCAGCTATGATTTGTAGTGGAATTATATTATTATATTGAAAATAAATGTCCTGCCTACTAGTTCAATTAAAACGCTGATTGGTTGAAGGAAGACATGAAGTGTGGGCAGAGCTATCAGACTGGGAAAACTCTAGGAACATCTCAGAGCAGAGCAGACATGCAGCAAAGACTGCCCAGGGATTCAAAAGACACACAATGAGGATACAGCAGCAGAGGCAGGGGAAAAAAGCCAAAATGCTGCTCTGAGAAAAGGCATCGAGCCACATGGTTGAACAAGATAAGAAAGATGGGTTAGCTTAATAGTAAAGAGTTAGCAAGTTATAAGCCTGGGCCATAGGTCAATCAGCATAAAATTAATATAAGCATCTGGGTGATTCTGTGATTCTGTGAGACTGCTGGTCAAAACTCTGATCTAGACATGAAAATCTGGGTCAGAAACCAGTTGCAACAATCATTGCCATCACTACTGCTTCCACTGCTTCTGGAAGCAAAAACACAGATGCCAATTCTGTCACCTCTCTTAGCATTTTCTAACCAAAGGCTTTCCCAAACATCAAGTACCAAGAATTATACTACCCCAACTGAGGCAGGTAAAAGCAACTCATTTGTTAACATTCCAACTGTTAGAAGTAACAAAACATCAACAGATATACTTAACATGTCCTTAACTGCTACAGGCAACAACACTCTAAATATTGCAAATGTTAGCAGTTCTGCTGGGATTGGCAACACTACAGCTAACCTTGTTTTACAACTGTCTAAGATGGTAAATATACCAAAGTACAAAACATGGCAAATCAAGGCAGATACAATTTCCTATGTATTTTCTAATTAAATTAAGGCATGCATACACATGTATATGATTGTGTTTGTGTGTATTAACTCAAACTTACCATTGGTAACAACCTTGTTAAGTAGATATTATTGACTCCCATTTTAATAATGAGAAAATTGACGAGGTGAGGATCTATGTGACTTGCTAAAGAATAAATAGTCATAAACCAGTAATGTCTAAAAAACTATCTCCACTAATCTGCAGTGTCCAGGGTCAAGGTCACTATTCTGCATTTCACTATTTTAATCAATTAGAGAAGAACTCATGTATTTTTAAATAATGATTTTACATTATTTTGTCTTTTTAGATACTAGAAAACAAAATACTGTTGTATTGCAATCAATACTTATGAATTATGATTGAACAAAATAGTGGAAAGTGTATGAAGTCTTGTCATTTTTGCTTTAGTATAATAGTGAAAATTCCTCAATTTGTGCATGTACTGAAAAATAACTTCATTTGATAACATGTATTTAGAATGCTAGTTCCTCTAGTGAACAACACCATAATCAGCCTGTTAACATATTTGTTAAACTATAGATGGTTCAACATAGACAGATGTATTTAAAACAACTTATGAAGTTCATTAATCACATTCTATTATAAAATACTGATGATACAGTCATAACCAAATAACTGCCTATGCACATACAGTTAAGGCTTATATAAAATGTTAAATATATTTATATAAAAATTATGATACATATACAATTTAACTATATAAATCATTAGTTGTTTGAGTGTTCATACAAACTTCATCCTAGTACCTACCAACACTGCCAAATTCAATAGATATTCAAATATCTTAAAGTGCTATGTTACTAGAGCATATGCACATCTTCACATATATTTAAAATTTTTTACCAGACCACTTTTTAATATTTTTATTTTGGCCAATCATAATTACCTCATTTTCTCCATTCACTTTACTCCCACAAAGCTCCCATATTCCTTTCCTTGCTTTCTTAATATTTGTGTTTTCTTTTCTCATGACCTGATGTTATATGTATTCCTAAGTATATAAATGCAATATCCACTGATTGTGTGATGTAACTTATATGTATAAAATCTCATGGATGACCATTTGGTATCGGATATTCAATTGGGAGGCTATCCCCTGGGGAAGAATATTCCTCTAATTCTCAACCTTAATTGTCAGTAGTGCTTGGTCTAGTATTGAGCTTCATGAGCTTCCAATTTTTTATGCCAGCATGACTGTTGCTGTCATTTTTTTCCACATCTTATTTAGTCAGACATGATGATGAGACCTCATGAATATAGCTTCTTTCTCATTTCTATGAGATACAATCTCACAGAAAACCTCTGGTTCCCTGTAGAACTTACATTCAACAAAAAGAAAAATACTAGGTGATCTATTACTTCATATACATATATGAAATACATATAGTTGAAGATTGAATGTGTCCCTCATTATAAAGTGTGTAAAGCATGTTACAACTGAAAATTTCCTTTAAGTTTATAGGTCTAAATTTAACAATGGATAAAATGCATGCTATATTGTGAAGTGGTTCCTAGTGCCACTTGAAATAGAGGTCATCCATGAATGGAGGACACATCTATAAAAGATAGAAATCATATCATATCAAACATCAAAGCCAGAATATATAATGTAGATTTTATCTCTTTAAAATTAATAGTACAGCTTGCCATGGTAGGACATATCATTAATCCCAGAAGTTGGAGACAGACAGGCTGATATTTGTGAGTTCTAATCTAGCCTGTATAAATAGTGAATTCTGAAAAAGACAAAACTGTATATCAAGAACTAGTATTTGAGAAAATTGATAAAAAAAAAAAAACTTTGCCACAGAAGATTTTTGTGTACCTCAGTCCTTGGTTGCATGTGCCAAACTCTATTCTAGAAACTTAACTCATGACCAATTATTTCAAACTAAGCAGCACTCTATAATTGCTGCCATCACAGACAATCTGTAGACAGCACATGGGAGCAAACACATAATTATCACCTGCCACTGATAACACAGTGAGAAAGGAATGGCAGTTTACACTAGGCCTTTGTGTAATGAACAGACTGGTGGTTCACTCCAGGTCACTGTAGTTCGAGTGAAGAGTATTGGTTGGAACTCAAACACTTTACATCTCAGTGAAGATAATCAACAAAAATCTGCAGGATGTATGCAATGGAGAATGTATCTGGGAAGCCTCTGGGATAGTTTTTCTCAAATTTATGTTGAACTTACAGCAGTTTTTGATGTTGTTATTGTTGTTGCTATTATTGTTTTTATCCAATTTATTCAGCTAGATCATTAGCCTGAGAGGTACTTGTGTGATATATTGCACATAAAATAAATCCTCTACTGCATACAAGTTTTTTTTTTTTAATTTGGTTCATAATAAAAACTAATTGTTTTGCTATTTTGTGTTTTGAATGTGATTTAAATTTTTTTGTCAAATAGATCTGTTACTAATTTGGTTATAGTTACTATTTGCAGCTATTATAAAGGGTGGTGTTTCCCATATTTCTTTTTCAGCCCTTTTATGTTTAGTGTATAGGAGGGCTACTGGTTTCTTTGATTTAATCTTGTATCCTGCTACATTGCTGAAGGTGTTTATCAGTCATAGAAGTTCTCTGGTAGAATTTTGTGGATCACTTATGTATACAATCGTATCATCTGCAAGTAGAGATAGTTTCACTTCTTCTTTTCCAATTTGTATCCCCTTAATCTCCTTTCATTCTATTATTCCTTTAACTAAAACTTTGTGAACTATATTGAATAGATAAGTGGAGAGAGGACATTCTTGTCTAGTTCCTGATTTTAGTGCAATTGTTTTGGGGTTTTCTCCATTAAGTTTGATGCTGGCTGTCGGCTTCTTCTAGATCACCTTTATTATATTGAGATATTGTCCCTGTATTCCTGATCCCTCCAGAGCTTATTTTATAAAGGAGTGTTGGATTTTATCAAAGGCATTTTCAGCAACTAAGGATATGATCATGTGGTTTTGTTCCTTCAATTTGTTTATATGATGGATGACATTTACATTTTTTCATATGTTGAACCAACCCTGCATTTCTGGGATGAAGCCTTCTTGGTCATGGTGGATGATATTTTTTATATATTGTTGTATATGGTTTACCAAAATTTTGTTGAGAAGTTTAACATCAATATTCCCGAGGGAAATTGTTCTGTAGTTCTCCTTCATTGTTGTGTGTTTGAGTAGCTTGGGTATTATGGTTATCATGGCCTTATAAAGGAATTTGGCAATATTTCTTAAGATTCTACTGTGTGAAATAGTTTGAGGAGTAATGGTAGTAGTTCTTCCTTGAATGTCTGGTAGAATTCTGTGCTGAAATCATCTGGACCTGGGCTTTTTTTACTTGGGAGGCTTTTAATAACATCTTCAATTTCCTTTAAGTTTATAGGTCTAAGAAAGAAACTTGGAGCCCGATAGTTGGGAATACTGAAATATCAATGAAAGAAATGATACAGTCAAGTCTCACCAAGCTATCTTCTAGCTTCCTCAGCCTATCTCCTGGTCACTTCTAATGCCTCATTTGCCTTGCTATGCCTGCCTTAAGTAACTTTTTCACACAGCTGTATTATATTCATGTTAAGTTTAAAGGCATGAGCTACTTCTATTTGGTAGTTATCCTTGAATTCACAGAAACACAAAAAGATCTCTATCTCTATAATTAGCATTACCACAACCTGCCTGGGAGCCTGGAATGCACTCTGTAAACCAAGATGTCCTCATACTCAGATCTGATGGATTTAAAAGTGTATGTTACCACTCTGGTCTTTCTCCATTCTGGGATTAAAGGTAGGTGCCATTACTGCCTGGCTATTTGGCCTTGTACTCAGAGATTCTCAGGATCCCTGTGCTGGGATTAAAAGTGTGAATTACCACTGCTCTGTTATCTCTTAAAGTCATTTAGATCCAGAATAATCTCAGACTCCCAAGTGGTGGGACTAATGGTGTGTGCTACCTCTGTCTGCCTTGACTATGTATGGATCTCTTCTCTGATATTCCAGTTTGGTTTTATTAAATATACAACATATCACCACAATTATCTCCTGCAAGAAACATCTAAAAGCTCAGGAGGAAAACCATTCAAAAGCATCAGAAAGATTCAAAATTGTCAAAATTCATTATATCCATTAGTAATATCAGTGTGTCAGTAATATCTGTGTGTTATTGCCAAAATCTATTAAAAAGTGATTTTAATGTATTCTGTATTCATTTTGTATTCTAAATTATCTCAAGCTTACATGAAAATTCATTTTTGCAATATTTTTTACTTTTCACATAATAATTATTTTTAAGTTGAAGTGGGAAACTTGAGACTAACACATAAACAAAATGACCTATAATAATAATAAGAAGAATTTTTGAAGTTTTGTCCTCATTATGTTATTTGGTTTTTTGTTTGTTTGTTTGTTTTATTTTATACTGTTTTTCTTTTCCCCTTTTATCTATCTTTTTCTATGGTAACTTTTTCTTTTTACTTAAGTGTTTAAAACATTCCTACCACTGTTCCTTCTCACTTTCCTATTCCCAATCCTGTTCCAGACTTCTTCCACCCTCTCTTCATCCATTCATCAAACATGGTAAGGAGTCTCAGGGAGAATCAATATAGTCTGACATATTAAGATAAGGTAGGATCAAGTTGCTCCCCGAAGTATCAAACTCAGCAAACTCCTTTATAGGAAATGGGCTCAAGGAAGTCATTTCAGGTACCAGGAATAAATTCTTGTTACAGTACAAGAGGCATCACAAACTGCCCATGCTATTCACTATCATCCACATTGAGAGAGCTAAGTTCAGTACCATGCAGATGTCCCAGCTGCATTTCAAGATAATGAGCTCCCAATAGCTCTGGTCATCTGTCTATGTGGATTTCCTCATCATGATCTTAACCCCTTTGCTCATATAATCTCCCCTCCCCTGCCTCAGCTGTACAGAAAGCTTGCCCAAGTGCTTAATAAAGGATCTCTCCATCTGTTTCTAACAGTTTCAGGATGAAAGTCTTATAATGACAATTAGGGTAGCTATCAGTTTGATTACAGGAGAGTGTTAGGCACTCTCTGCACTGTTGCTTGGAGACTTAGCTTGGGTCATCTTTGTTAGTTCTTGGGTATCACACTCAGTGACTGATGACTTCCACTATGACGATCATAAAAACATTAAGCAAAGGCACATATATTGTGCAAAATGACAACAGTATCCGAAATATATATCATATAAAAATATCTAAACACCTTATGCATATATTATAACTAATATAATATGACTAGCATAATTAAATGGAGGTAGAAAATGCACAGTGAAAATGACAATAATATGCTTAATATGCATTAATGTGCAAAATATTTTAAAAAGAGGTAGAAGCATGAGCAAAATATGGCAATTACAGATTTAAATTTGTATCAATACACAAATTACCTTATACATATAAAACAATTTCAGATTTAAATTTTTATCAATGTACAAATTATCTCAATCAAACATATAAAATAATTTCACATATGTTTCAATATGCAAGCATCTATACCAGTGCAAATTTTCTTTGGCTCATGATCAGCTACTAATTGTTTACAGGTAGATACAATAATCTACCTATGTCTATCCTATTTCCCTTTCTCTACTTTAAAAGGGATACTTGAGTCTATATTAGTGTTCTACCCTCAACCTAAATTTAACTTATAACTACCCTATCAGAATAATAATTATCCAAAAACCTCAGAGGACAAAACTTATCAGAAGTGTTAGTTTTTTAAAAGGTTACTTCCTGTTGTCTTGTGGGGAGCAGCATCTCTGTGGGTTCCTGTGAAAACTAAGGCATTGTTTAAGTCCTAACAGACTGACTATAAACATGTATAACAATTCTCATAGTACTGAGTAAGTACATCTATAAATTTTGTTAAAGATGTGACATTAAGGATAATCAAAGAAAGCTACCTTGCAACCATCCTGAATAGTCTATATTTCAAAAACCATCATTGAGTGGTGTATATCAATTTCTTTCTTTCTCTCTCTCTCTCTCTCTCACTCTCTCTCTCTCTCTCTCCTTCTCTTCCCCAGAGAGAATCATTCTGGTGGGGCCCATCCTCTTTCCAGAAGTTTTGGAGATTGCTGGAAGAAGAAATTATTGTTTACAGTAGAAATACTAAACATTATTAATATCAAATGAAGATTTTATATCTTTAGGAGAAAATTGTATGTTGGGTAGGTTTTGAGGTTATGAAGGTATATATTGTGGTTGTCTTCTTTCCCACACCAGGTGACTTTTCTGATATGAGACAGAATCTCTCAAGTATTCTTTACCAATGAGCTTGGGTTTAGAGAGGGAGAAGCCCATTTACTTCAACTTCAAAACCACCTTTATTTATAATCAAACCAGGACCACATTTTTTTTTAAAAAAAAAAGAGATAGAGATGTGAAGCAGTGAGAATTGAGAAATTACCCAGCAGTGAATATTGGTACCAATTGGCCTTTTTTTCTTTGTTTGTCATCCAGTCATAATTGATCTCTTCAGCTTTAAGCATCCAAGCATTCAGCATCATTTTAATTTCTTGAAGATGGTTGTATCTATTATTCTGTAAAGACAAAAATGAGACCTTACCCCAGCCTTATGAAATTAGCTTCCATTACCATATATCCTATTGTCATATCAGTGGATGAGCCATTACATCTCCTCATCAGGAGAAGTCTACTTTTTAAATCTAAGTATTCTGTTGCTGTAGAAAGTCACAACCCCATAGAATCAATGCTATGTTAGACATATATGGCTTCAATCTTCTTTTCTGTCCTTCTGGTCCTATGAATTTAAGCCATCTTACACTCTATTTTACCTGAGATATTGTTCCAATACCTAATAATAAAACATCCACCTTCTTTAGAGGCCATCACTGATGCCATGGTTGTTGGGTTATGATGAAAACAAGGCAACTGGGGCCAAACTGTTCTCAGATGTGTTTACTCTGCTCATGGGCTCTGCATGCAGTTAGAGAAGGCTAGCTAAGGCAGAACACTGCATATATTGAGTAAAAAGTACTGGTTAACACTCACATTCTTCACATCTCAGTGAAGGCAATCTACGAAAATAGGCAGATTATATGCATTGGAGAATCTATCTGGAAAATCTCTAGAAAGGTTTTTCTGAACTTACTATACATTTTCTTCATGTTGTTATTGCTGTTGTTATTATTGCTTTTTAAGCAATTTATTCAGCTAGTTCACTAACCTGAGATATTTCCTTGAAATGAATGAAATTTCTATACCACAATTGCCTTATAGTTGAAACATATTTAAGAAAATAATTATTTCATTATTTTTATATTTTGATTTTTGACTGATCACAGTTTAAGTTACTGTGGTAGGTTTCTGATATCCTGAATGGCCCACATTACCATGGAAATCCATGCACTGGTTCATTGTTTATGCTACTACCCGAAGTCATGTTGATGCCTTTGGCCTGTGGTATAGAAGAGTTGCTGTATTCATGCCACTGGTTTGTGCTGTGAATAGAGACCATGTTTATTACCCACTACTCTCTAAAAACTCTCCCAAATCTATTGACTTCTTTGTACCTCCTCAAATTTATGTGTTCTTTTTCTTCTTCAAATGACTCACTACGTTCTATTTGAAGTCTCCCTATACTTCAGGGAATGAGCTTACCCATTGGAGGATAGTCAACCTGTAAGAGGCCATACCTTTAACATATCCTATAATGCAACACCTGCCCATAGGTTCTCTGTGAGGTGTCAGGCAAATAATTACATTTTGTAAAGGTTAATAATGAATAAATCCTACCACATTATAGAGAATATTATAAACATAAATGGTTTGTCCATGTGAAATAAGCCTCTCTCAAATGAAAGTTGTTGAACTGAGTATTTTCAATCATTATTCAAAGGCAATGAGGAAGAGTGCCCTCATGGCTGTCATGACCGGCCTACACATATGCTTCAATTACTTACTTCCACCACATTTATAAAGCAACAATTTTTTAATTTTTTTTTTACATTTTACATATCAAGCACAAATTGTCCTACATCTGCTCCTCTTGCTCTGCTGCATTTTCTATCACTCCAGCACCATACACTCCTGAGAATAGGTAAGACCTCCAATGGAAAGTCAACAAGTCAGTGCTCTTAACAGCTGAGCCATCTCTCCAGCCTCAGCTTGATGAGTTACAGTCCTGATGTCTCTCAAATTGTCAGCCTCCTCTCTCTCAGGACATCTCCTCTTGATGGATCTAGCGTCTACCTTCAGATATTCCATTCATCTGGTGCTCTGTAGAGGTCCTGCTTGTATGTTTTAGATATTTTATTTCTGCAGTAGTCCCTGGATGTCCTAGTTGGATGCATTAGATCAAGAGCCATCTGTAACTTTGTTCATTTTTGAAAAGGCTTGGTGTTGGAGAGATGGCTCAGCAGTTAAGAGCACTGACTGTTCTTCTGGAGACCTGAGTTGGATTCCCAGCATCCATATGGCAGCTAACAACTGTCTGTAATCCAAAGATCTGACACCCTCACACAGTTACACCAATTCACATAAAATAAAAAGAAAATAGAAAAAAAAGAAAATGCTCAAACATACCCTTACATTCTTGTTGGAACATCAGGCTCTTTCTCTTCATTTAGCATTTACTTTACCTTGTGTTTTCTGTAGGGCAAGTGCTTTGGGACAGAAGAAACCCATTATCTTTTAAAATAAATTATAAAGAATTATAGTTAATATAGTTAAATATTATAGTAGTATGTGAGGACTTAGGTAGGTGTGAATACCCCATTTTACTCATTGGTTTCTTTATAATTTGCTAGTTAAGTATTTGATGGTGTCAACCCACAATAGCTTGACTTTGTGGATAGTAAGGGATTTTAGCAACATGAGTAATAGTAAAATTTCTCAAATCATTTGTTAGCATGAGCAGGAAGGACTATGATCATTTATACTTGGAATAGGTCCTAGAAAGAATATGCATAAAGGAGGACTAAGCAAAGTTATCTTTCAGATAGTCATAATGTTATTTTCCTGGGGTCACCAGGGCCCCAGGATAATCCTGAGGCTGTGCTTTTTTAGCAGACTAGTTAGGAAAAGGCATTGTGCATGTCTGAGCTATACTGGGAGCACAGGTCTTTACATACTTGACAGCATAGACTCAGGCACCTGTATTTTAGACATCAAGTTCAAGTCCATTGACTAATAATTATGCACTGAATGTTTGAGAGACTGTATAAAATTTCTGTCCATTTAATATAAAACAATGTCTTCAATAAAGCACAGAACCATTAAAAAAAAAAGAAAGTCAACAAGTCTAGCATAACAAGTTGAGGTAAGACATAGCACCATCCCCATATGAAGGCTGTGCAAGGTATATATAGGAAATGGGCTTACCTCACTCAGGAAAGTTTTGTCCAAGTTTCATCCATTTGCCTGAAAATTTCAAGATGTAAGGTTTTTTTCTATGAAGCATACATTTTATATGTCTTTGTAATATTTGCTATATAAATTGTATAACATCTATACCTTTGGAAAATTTTTATTTTTTTTAAATAAATCTTTAATCATCTAAAGAGGAAATTGCATATTTTTTATAATTAAACTGTTTTAATAAAATAGAAACAAAGAGATTAATACAAAGTATCAATAAAACAAAAGGTTGATTTTTTGAGAAAGTCAAGAAGATAGAAAAATTCCTATCCAAACACATCAAAAGTCACAAACAAGCTGTTGAGGGGTTGTGGTTTGCAGCTTGGACATGCTCTTTTTGTTTAGAGTCCACTAATGAGTGAATATATCCCCTGCTTATCTTTCTGGGTTTGTGATACCTTGCTCAGGAGGACATTCTCCAAATCCATCCATTTGCCTGCAAATTTTAGGATATCATTTTTTTCTTACTGCTGAGTGGTGTAGATGTACCACAGTTTGTTAATCCATTCTTCAGTTGAGGGACATCTAGGTTTTTTGACAGGTTCTTGCTAATAGGAATAATGCTGCTATGAACATAGTTGACCTAATGCTTTGCAGTGTGAATGCGCATCTTTAGGGTATCAGGAGCAAAGCACACTCAAGTTGAAAATCAAGACTGAAGAGCTTGGGATCCAAAACACCTTGGAATGGCACGTTGGAGCCCAGTCCCTCCAGAGAAACACCTAACCCAGTCTCGATATTAGGTTCAGGAAATTGAGCTTGTCTGGAGTGGACGCTGAAATAAGCCGCTTTGGGACCTTGGGCCCTCCTGCTCTTTCTGGGGAGGAGGTAAAGAGATGGGGAAAAGAGAGAGTGACTGGGGGAGGCAGGAGTTGGAAGGAAGTTTGTACAAGGGGATACATGGATAAAAAAATGAAACTTTATTAAAAAATTTAAAAAATTATTTTTCTTAAATTTTTAAATGATAGAAAGTGAAAAATTTCTCAGCCACTGCTTTATCACTGCTATCTGAAACCATCTACTGTTGCTTTAATTTGGAAAATATTTAGTAATGTGACATTTTAGTATATACTTTCTCTCTTATTTTGATTTACTTATTTTTTTTTTACAACTGAAAGATTATGTTAAAAGTTTTGTTATAATTAGAATTCTCTTCTGATAACCAGGGGAATATAGACCTAAGACCTTTGTACATCCTCTAATATGTAGGTGTTTGAGTACTCCATTTGAAATGATGTACAATTTGCATTTAATTAATGTCATCTTTCCTTACACATTAAATCATCTCCTGATTGTTTATAATCCTCATAATAATATGCTATATGAATGCAGTTGGTGTGGGTTATTGAAGGAACAATGTCAAAAAGGAATATGATCACTGTACATAAAATATATATTTGTAATATTTTCCATGCATGGTTGGTTGAATCCATACATGCATTATTCATCTTTGGTCAACTATAATGAAGACAGAGTTGTGGTGGAATGTTCTCTGTACGATGTAAATAAATAACTGTTTGGACCCATGCAGGGCACCATAGAAGTGTGTGGAGTATCAGAGGCAGTCAGTTAGGTAGGAAAGGGTGGAGTTACTCACTCTACATCAGATCTCCAAGAGGAGCAGACATGAAAGAGGTACTGGCCAGCCATGGGCTGAGCCACGTGGCGGGAAGATTAATAGAAATGAGTTAATTTTAAAAAAAGAGCTAGCTAGTAATAGACATAAGACATGGGCCAAACAGTGTTAAAGTATATAAGCCTGTGATTCATTTCTTTTGGGGGACAAAAACCGTGGGCGCACAGACCAGGTTCCAAACCCCGGCGCCACACGTGCGCCACACACAAACTCCAGACCCAACATGAGTAAAAAAAAAAACATATTACAACACAGAGTACTCATGAATTATCAAGAATGTGCTGTGAAGAGGAATAATTTTAATATATAATAACTTGTTCTGTGATTGTTAAGTTATTTGACAGGTGATACCCAGGACATCTTATCTTTTCCCATCTTCAAGATTGTACTTATTCCCAATGTCCACTTTGCCTTTGTTTTAAGATTAGGTTTTTGAAAGAATTAGTTTTATTAAGGTAACACAGTAGATGGTATGACAATCAGACTGATGTCAATAGTACATGCTTTGTAATGTTCATCCCTTCATTTTTATTTTGTATAATGCTTGGAAAGAGCTGTTTATTAAGCCATTTATGACCATTTATCCTGAACTTTCACAGTGCTTTTAAATATCTCATCCTTATTAACAGAGAGAATTTAATCTATGCCATAACCTCAGAAAAATCTTTAGTGGAATTTAATCAGTAGCAGTAGTTTGGGAGATATTGGTTCTAAAAGAAAATGGGGGAAGGTGGTAGGAGAAGAATCGCTTGAATGTCTGGATTGTTGTCTTTGCATGGGAAGTCTAAATGCAAAACCAGTAGAAATGTCATTTCTACTGGAGGAACCTGGTTAAAGAATCCTATATTAGGCCCTATAGCCATGGAATGAGAGTGTTGCCTTATAAATACAGAAAAAAAAAAAAAAAAACTGAGAGCGAGCAGGATAATGCTGTGGTCCTATAGGTCGAAGTCTTCCTCTGGAGCCTGTGTTGTAGTCACTAAACTGTGAGAAAAAGGAATTAAATAAATTTAAAGTTGACAATTCAGACAATTTTCAGCCCAAACAAACAATTTTTCTGGAGTGGGTAGAATTTTAAGATGGCCATAAAAGTTCCACTTGCCAAAGACATTTGCTGTCTGATTTTATCAGATATGTTCTTTTTAAAAAAGGTATACAATGCTGGAAGCAGAAGAAGCTAGAAATTTTATGCTGCTGCAAATGATTTATTAACTTATAATGAAGATTTTCTCTAGTGGAGAGAAACATATGACAAGCAGACAATATTAAATCAGAGTGTCCTCTGGTTCATGGCCAGTAGGAAAGCAGAGAATCATATCATGACAATTTTCTAGTGTCCTGGTCTGTTTCCATATTTACCCTGGCCTCAATACACATATTTAATGGTTAGAGCATAGAATCTTAGAGAGAACTACTGGTTTTTTTTTTTTTTTTTTTGAGCATGGGCTACTCTACTTTCTACATTTTTTTGTTTTGTATGTTTTCTGAAATTTTTATATTTCATTTTCATCAAAGTTGTAAAATAAGCTCTACAGTAGGATATTGGGACTACAATAAAACAGAGAATAAGGAAATAATACTGAAACAAATGGGTTCAGTGTGGAAAGAAGAAAGACGTAGGAGAATTTACCCAAATGCAATATGAAGATCCCACAAGGAAGCCTTTTATTTTTTGTTAATAAACAAAGATGAGGTCATTCAATACAGCAATAAAGGATGGAATTCTGTGAACTGAGATGGAGACTGTAGCTTACTAGTGTCCTCTCCTGCCTTGTGAGGACTTGAGAGGTGAACTCCACTAACCTAAGGGTAGACTATGCCATGATAAACAAGTTTTTAAAGTTCTAGTTTGTGATTGTTTATTGTGCATCAATATAGAACTGACTCAGATCTATAAGTCAAATGTCAACCAAGGAATGTTACCATTTGAGTTCTGAGAATACAAGTCCTTAATAAAAACTTACATGGAATTGAAGGGAAAAAATATCAAGAAGAAAAATCCTAGTCTTGGCTGTTTGTGGACCCAGTCACTGAAATCAGTCACAAATGGAATTTGTTGCCCAACAAGACTGGGAAATGCCTGTCTCATTAAATAACTCAAGATTGTTCTAGGTTTTAATCTGAGTAAGTGAGAAAACATTTTATAAAGTTTGTACTTTTAGACGTTTGTTTATACAGCTGTAATTAGAGGAATAGACATGTTTAATGTGATTCTATTGCCAGGGTAGCTGCAATTTAAGGTGGTAAAAAAAGTCCAAAGGGAGGAAGAAATATAGTCTATAGTGTAAAGACTGTGGTTGTAGTCCTGCCTATGTCAAGTACATAATGTGTGTCTATAAAGAATGGTTGAAATAACTATGTTTCCACCTCTTAAAAATGCTATTCATATATTTAACAACATCCTTGAGTCTGTCAGAATGATCATGAGATATTGCTAGTCATGGCAAATCTCTTCTCAGAAAGTCATTTACTATGAATGATTTAATAATGTCTAGGATGTCAAGGCAGTGCTTGTTTGGTACAGTACACAGTTAATATTAAATAATATTTATGTTCTATTTTAATACCAATCTTATTGACTTTTATAAAGACAGGTTGAAAATCAGTTTTAAGTTCAACCAAAAAGGTGTGTGGGTGAGGAAAGACTTGTTTTCTTTAAGTGTCTGGCCACAGGGAGTTTAATTATGCTCCAGTAAGGAAATGAGCAACATGTATGGGCACTTTTACAATTGGGGACATCATAAGAGTGGGTATGAATCTGAGAGGTCTGATAACTGAGTTTAATGGGGTGCTTGATGTTAAAATCACCAAATAATATATACAAAAATGCATACTCTGCATTTGCAGGAGTATGGCAAGACACGTGAATAATCCTACTAAAAGTTTCTCTTTATATGTGATAATTAAATATAGCACTGATAAGCCTTCTGTGACTATTAAGATAACCAGAATTTCATAGTACACCTTAAATTTATAGATTACATTTAATTAGTAATTTGCACCTCTTATATATTAGGTGAGGCAAATAAATAATTTTAAGAAGTCTGAAGTTAAAAAGACATATAGTGGTAGGGATTAGTGGTACTTACTTACCAGGAAATATCCTACAAGAACCCAAATGTCCAACACCAAATCCAGTGTTTTCATCTTTGGTATCTCTTGAAAGTAAGCACAATGTCTAATTATTATTCCTCTTAATAAGAAAATGTCATTATTTCTGACTTGTTTCTACACAAGGTAAGTATGTAGGGCAGTGAGTCCTAAAACAAATTCCTTATCCTTATCTTGGACTCAAGTAAGATGGATAGTATGCTCAGCTGATAACACATATATGTATAATGATGGAACTAGTTTCACATTTGCCTTGTGAACTGATGCTGCAGAGAATACCCAATATTTTCTCATGTAAATTCTGAGTGATAAAGGATTTGAAAGTAAAGCTTTTGACTTAGCAAAACATGTATAGAAGCCATAAAGTTTCATAATGCAGATTTATGAAACTGAAAGGTCCTTCCTCGGCCTAGTAAATTGTCATTCATAAGAAAGAAAACATATCTATATTGTTGTTTTCCCTCTCTGGCACTCACCCAATGAAATAGATATCTTGATAGACAGAGTCATTGTAGGGTTAGAGAGAAACCTGGTGCTTGAGAAATACCCCAAAACTCACAAAGATAACCCCAGCTAATACTCCAAGCAATAGTGGAGAGAGTGCTTAATCTGGCCCCTCTCCTATAATCAAACTGATGACTACCCTAATTGTCATTATAGAATCTTCATCCTCTAACTGTTGGACACAGATGTAGAGATAGATAGCTAAACACTGTGGTAAGCTTCCAGTCCAGTTAAAGCAAGGGAAGAGAGATTCTATGAGAAAAGGGGTTAAGATCGCAATAAGGAATCATACAGAGACAGATGATCAAATTTATTGAAGCTGAATTGAATTGAAATCTGAAACTGGAGCTAAGGCACCTCAATGAGACTGAACTAAGTTTTTCAAATTTGGATGACAGTGAATGGCATGGATAGTTTGTGGAACCCCTTGCAAAGGTATCAGAATTTATTCATATCGCCTGACCTGGCTCCTTGAGCCCATTCCCTACATAGAAATATCTTGCTGAGCTTTGATACTGGGATGAGGGGTTTAGTCCTACCTCAACTCCATATGCCACATCTTATTGATTCACCCTGTGAGTCCATTCTCTCTGAGCAATGGTTAGGGGCACTTTGTGTGTAGACTCTAGGGGAAGACTGGGAAGAAGAGACAAATGGAAATAAGTGGTATGAATGTTTTTTAAAAAATTATATAAAAAGACTAAAAAAGGAAAAGTTATCACACAAATAGAAAGACAAAAGGAGGAAAGAAAACAGGACAAAACAAAACAAAAAGTTAAATAACACAATGTAGATAAAATCTCAAAGCATATTATTATTTTTAAAGGTCATCTTTATTATGTGTTAGTCTCATATTTCCTACTTCATCATAAAATTAAATATTATTTGGAAAATACAAATATTTCAAAAAATGAATTCTCATATAATCTTGAGAAAATTTAGTAACAAAAATGAGAATGCAAATGAAAAAATAGAATTGCCAAATAACAATCACAAACACACTCACACAGAGTGAGAGAGAGAGCAAGCGAGCAGAGTACCAAGCTTATATAATGTATACTTTCTGAAATATATGACTTATCTATTTAGATAATCTTATTTAATTTTAATTTCAAATTATTAAAGTTGTATTATGACAATATTTGACCTGCAGGTATCTACTTCTTTATTCTCTTGAATTTTATCTTATACTTATACAACATAGACTTAATAGAACAATTTTGCTTTAGTAGAAGGAAGTGATCCCAGGGCATTGTATATGCCCTGGACTTAATACTTTCTGGTCATCCATTTCTTTTTTCAGTTCAGGCTGAACATCCTCTCTAATCTTGTTGGTCCTTGACCTAACAATGCCTTCTGAGTGGACATGAATTATGTTTGTGCCTCCGAAGCAAATTGAGCAAAGTATTTTTAAGGATGTAAAAAGAAACCAACAAGAAAAAAATTATAATGCCATCAATAAACATACATTAATGGCTACAATGACCACTAGTGATCTGTAGATTAAAACCTAGAGAACTTTCTACCTAAAAGACTAAAGCTAGTAAACAGTACTCAAATTAGCAATTCATCTATAGTACACTTACATTGGTGCTTTTGATTCACATTTTTTTAAGGTGTAGTGTTGCATAAGGGACAAAGACACAGGGAAGACTCCTTTATGCTGAGTTAGTTGTGATAATAGTTCACATTATCCTAATCATGCTGATATTTCAAAAAGTTTAAAACATTCTAAATTATACTGTATTATAAATAATAGGAAAGATAAATTTTTTTATCAAAAATAAACTACCAAGTGGAGGCTTCAGGAATACACAGAGATGGTGTGGTACCCATCCATCTGTGCAACAACTAATTTCTAGGATTCTGTAAGTTTTAACTCACCTACAATAATCTTACAGGCCCCTCCAGTGCCACATCCAACCTCTCTTCTCAGCCAGATGTGAACTGGGACACACATCATGTACTTCTGGCCAACTCAGCCTATCTATATGATTTCAGTCTTAGCCATTTCTAACCTCTAGACCAAACTTACTTTTACATCATCTCTTCTATCCCACAGCCTCTTTCTGAGTGAGATTTTGAAATCACTATTAAGTCCAAATGTCCAGGTTTCAGGGCAAAAATGCAAATATTATTAAAAAACTAAGTCAGCATCTCCTCTGTAAACTCTACCAGTCTTGTAGAAATATTTCTAATAATAATTATCTAGAGAAACTCCAGACACAGCATTGAAATGAAAAACTAAAAGCATCATCAAAGGATTCAAGGTGTTTAAAAAGACACAAATGTATAGCTTAGGAAAATCAAGAACAAAGAACTTAAGGAGAAGAAAAGCTCATAGTATACCAAGAAAACACATCTATCTCTCTCTTTTTTTAAAAAATAATAATAATATGTGGTCCTGGTTTGATTATAAATAAACCTGGCTTTCAAATGGAAGCAAGGGGCTTTCCTCCTCTTTAAAACCAAGTACATTGAAAAAAAAAACTTGAGAGATTCTGTCTCATATCAGAAAAATCAACTGGTGTGGGACAGAAGATAGCCAGAATGCATAGGGACCAATATTATTATAATTTTATCTACACTGGCCTTCTCATGTAATCAAATTAATGACCCCTTTAATTGTCCTCATGAAACCTTCATTTAGCAACTGATGGAAACAGATGCGGAGATCCACAGCTAAGCCCTTGAATAAGGTCCAGATCAGTTGAAGAGAGGGAGGAGGGATTATATGAGCAAAGGTTGAGCTCATACTGAGGAAACCCACTGAGACAGCTGACCCAAGATAATGGGAGCTAACTGAATCTGTAATGATAGCTGAAAGACCAGAATGGGCCTGCACTATGCCCTCTGAATGTGGATGTCAGTTATGGGGCTTGGGCAATTTATGAGACCATTATTAGTGGGATCAGTATTTACCTCATAAACTGGATGTGCCCATATACTATAAAGAGATACATTTTTTCAGGCTTAATGTAGGGGGGAGGTGCTATGACCTGTTTTAACTTGATATACCACACTTGTGTTGACTTTCCATGTGATGCTATACCTTTTCTCAGGAGCACATGGGGGATGGTTACTGGGGGAAGCTGTAGGGTGAGCAGGAGGAGTGAAGAGAAAGGTAATTGAGGTTGGTATGTAAAATTAATAAAAACCTTAAAACATTCTAAAAATGGCTGCTTTATAAGGTAAGTGCAAGTAGATAATTAGAGTCTTTATTACAGTTCTTCATGAAAGCTGTGAGAACCACCTTCCTCATCACCTTTTGAAAAAGGTATAAAAGAGTCAAAACAACAGCTTTCAAATGAAAGAAACCAATTTCTTATGAAGAAACTTTTATTTTAAAAGTGCCTCTGAAATGTAGTTGGTTTTATTTATTATTACCTTTACACAATGTAATTATTTGCCTGACCCTTCACTGAGAAACTATGGAAAAGTTTTAGATTGTAAAGGATGTTAAAGGTATGTCTTCTTGTAGTTTGACCATGATCCAGTGGATGAGCCCACTTTGGAGTATAAGGACAGTACAAATAAGATGTAGTGGGTCATTTAAAGAAGAAAAGGAGGACATGAATTTGGGGAGGTAGAAAGAAGAGATGAATTTGGGAGGGTTTATAGAAAGTAGTGTCTAATGAACATGATCTCTAATGACAGAACCTACAAGGGACATTAACACAGCAACTCTTTCACAGCACAGGCCACAGACATCAACATGGTTTCAGAGCAGTACAGACAATGGATCAATGTATGGACTTCAACTGTAATATGGACCATCCTATATACCAGGAACCACCCACAGTAACTTATTGTTATTAAGTAAAATTCAAAATGCAAAACTAGTGAAACAATTATTTTCTTAAATATGTTGCAATTGTGAGAGTTGTATGCTGTAGAGAATTTATTATACTGAAATATATAAGAATAGTATCTCTGAGGCTAGTGATTTATCTGAATAAATTGGGTAAAAATATAATAGCAAAAACAATAACAACATCAATAACCTCTATAATAAGTTGAATGGAAAGTTGGGAAAAAAAAAACATTGCAGAGATTTCCCAGATAGATGGTTCAATGCATATATCTTTAATTTTTTGCTGTTTATCTTCACTGAGACGTGAAGAATTTGAGTTCCAATAATTACTCTTCACTTAAACTATTGTGACCTGGTGTATACCACCAGTCTGTTAATTACACCAAAGTCTAGTTTGAATTGTCATTCATTTCTCACTGTGTTATCAGAGACAGTTAATTATTCTCTACATGCTCCCATGTGCTGTCTTCATAATGTAGGTGATGAGAGCAATTTTATAGCACTGCTTAGTTTGAAATAATTAGCCATGTGTTAAGCTTCTAGAATCGAGTTGGCACAAGCAACAAAGGACTGAGGCACACAAAAACCTTTTGTGGCAAAAATTTTACCAATGTTCCCCCCAAAACTGGATCTTACAGTATATCTATTCTTTTTCCAAAATTCTGTTTGTAGACAGGCTATTTTCGAACACACAATGATTAGCCTGTTTGTCTCATAACTGCAGGGATTAATGATTTGCCCTACTTTGGCCAGCTATAACTATTAATTTTAAAGAAATAAAGTCTATATTATATATCCTGTTCTTGATGATTGATATGACATGATTTTCCCCTTGTCCTATACTCATGGATGACCTCTGCTTTTTGTAACTAGGAACCACTTGAGAACATAACATGCATTTTGTTCATTGTTACATTACATTTTTATGAGTAGCATGTTTTACACACTTAAAGGATGCAGAAAACCATTCACTCTATCTCTATATATTTCATATGTGTATATATAGTATTAGATCTAGTATTTTCTGTTTGTTACAATGTAAATTACGAAGGAACCAAAGGTTTTCTGTTAGATTGCATCTCTTAGAGATGAGAGAAGAGCTTCTTTTCTCCCTACCCTTCTCTCTCTCTCTCTCTCTCTCTCTCTCTCTCTCTCTCTCTCTCTCTCTCCTCTCTCTCTCTCCTTTATTTCCCTTACCCCCACCCATCCCTTAATAAAACTAATATAGCTCCCTTGGGAAAAAATGAAATATGAGAGAAGCTACACTCATGGTGTCTCACCCGCATGGCTGTCTAAAACAACCTAGGACTGAATGATAGCAATAGTCATGTTAACATAGAAAACTGGAAGCTCATGAAGCCTCAGTACAGGACCAGGAACTATAGACATCTAGAATTGAGAGTTGGAGAAATAGTCTTTCAGAGGGAAGAGCCTTCCAATGGGATAACCATTATCAAGTGTTCATCCCTGAGGTTGTATGCATATAGGTGGCATCGTACATTCAGATAGATTGTCTTTACATACTTTGGAATACATGTAACATCAGATTATGAAAATAAGGACACAAATTTTAAAGAAGCAAGGAAGAAAATATGAGAGCTTTGTAGGAATAAAGAGAAAAAAGAAATTCAGGTGATTATAATTGGCCAAAAAGAAAATATTAGAGAATGACCTGATGTGGTGGGAGGGGGAAGGGACCTTGAATAAGGATATACAAGGATAGAAAATGTGATTTCTTTATTCATAATAGTAAAAAAGTAGCCTAGTAAGAATTTGAAATATACGTGAAGACATGTGTAAGATACAGTAATGTAACATAGCACTTTAAGAATATTGAGTTTGAATTTGGTAGTGTTAGAAGGCCTTGGAATAAACATTTTATGGACATTCAAACAACTAATGACTTATATAGTTATATATACATCATAATTTTTGTATAAATATACTTAACATTTTTACATGAGTCATAATTATGATTGGATATGCATAACCTGGCTCGAGGAGCTTTATATTTTATCTTTTATGTTTCATGTATTTTAGAGAAAAGAGAAGTTGTATAAGTGTATGGTCAGCTTTTTTTTAGCTATCCTGAATGTTTTGCCTTTTTATTTAAAGTTTGATATTGATCTTCAAAAAACAATAAACAAATAAAAGGAAAATATATGTGATCTTCTCTAATTGATTAATATGGTCAAATGCAGAGTATTGCCTTTGACCTGGAACAATGTAGATTAGTGGAGATATCTGATACTATTGTTTACACAGTTTTGGTTTATAACTTTTTGTTTGTTAAAAAGTCAATAGATCCTAACTGCTTGAGGTTTCTCATTAGTAAAATGGGAGTCAATAATATCTACTTCACAAGGTTGTTATGAATAGTAAGTTGGACTTAATACAAAGTACTATAATTGGGTTAGTATTTCCAGTCATATTTACAAGTTATAAACTGTATTCAGAAATAAGATTTGTATATGCTACTATCCTGTGTGTATTTTTTCTGATGGATCTTGTATTGTGATATGATGCATAGTTTCCATTTGTTTCATTTTCCTGCTATGTAGCCTCAATAATAATTTTGGCTAAAATGTTTCATCCTCCTTTGCTCTCTTAGAATTCATTAGGTGTTTACTTGTGTGACAAGTCATATACTTTCCCATTGTACACATTATTTTTTTTTATTTACTTTGAAGTGGAATGTAACCAGTTTGCTATGGATTTAAATAAAAGTACCTTTTAAGAAAACAAAGTATATTTTAGTTTTAATACAAAGTCAATACACATGCTGGTGTATTAAATCTTTAGTTTATTCCTTCTGTTTTGACAATCCAGGGGTGCATATAGATAAAACAGAAATTGCTAGTTGCTCTACTGGAGTTTTTCAAGTACAAAAGAGAATAGAATACACTAATTTAGATAATATATCTATAATTTGTGTTTTATTCTTTACATTATGTTTGCCAAGCAAAGTATTGTTACACACACACACACACGGTCATACACGTGTATGCATGCATTCACATTATTAGAAAATACATAGGAAATTGTATTTATCTTAATTTGCCATGTTTTGTACTTTGGTATATTCACCATCTCAGAGAGTTTTAAAGCCTATTTGGCTGTAGTGTTGCCAACAATAGCATGAGCGTGAACATTTGTAACATTTAGTGTTGTTGCCTGTAGGAGTTGGGGACATGTTAAGTATAGCATTTGATGTTTTGTTTCTTGTAGCAATCAGGGTGGTGTTATTTGAAGCACATGGGATACTTTGACCTCCTCAGCTGGAGTAGTATGATTCTTGTTACTTGGCATTTGTGGAAGTCTTTGTCTAGAAGTTCCTCAGAATGGTGATTGAATTGGCATCTGTGATTTTGCTGCCAGGAGCAGTGGAAGCATTTGTGATGGCAACCATAGCAGGGGGACCAGAAGTGGAGGATTCCCAGTGTTGGTCCTTCTATAGTTGGGAAGAAGTGTGTGATAGTGAAACGAAGGGCCAGCTGGTGACTATAATGTGAATGTAAGAGTGAAGGACAGTGCTTTTTCCTTCCAGAAGGTGACTGACGTCTTCCATAAGAGAGATGGATACATGGTGAGGTTCTATGGACTTCAGCAAACTGGGGATTATGAGTAAAGTTAGTCTGGGCTAAATGTTTAGGCGCTTTAGATTTCCCAGACATATTCTTGTTCAATTTCTTATCCAAAGATTTTAGGTTTTCAGGAGATGTAGATTTAGATGGTATAATTTTGACTAATAACTAGACATCAGAGAGAAACACAAACTGGAAAACAAAATTCGAGTCAGTAACTGTTTTGGCAGATATAAACTGAAATATGCCTGTAGCTATTACTTTAAAATTATGTAATTCTTCTACCTGGTTCCATAGGTAATTACTGGATGGAGGCCTACCACAAATTCCTTTGTGTTGACATATGGTAACATATAAAGGAATTAAAACATCTTTGCTATTCTCAGCCCCTAAGAGTTAACATTGAAGTCTTCCTCAAAATTGGTCTATAATAATTTTTTTGTTAAATGGATTAATGTGGACCAAAACTACAGATAATTTTTGAACATTGAAGTACAGAATTTAATTTATTATGTAATTTATTATCCTTATCAAGATGCCTTAGAAATATTTATATTCATCTTTAACTCAGAATAAAATTTTAATGTGTTTGTTTTTAATGCCTCATTTTAGCAATATCATAAACAACATTTGATTTCATTCATTCAGCATTTAACAGGAATAACTTTTTAATATTTAAGAATCCAATTGCATTAGAATCAAGTATTTCATTGTTAACATAGTGGTCAGAGGCTATTAATTGTGGATATACCTGTGACTGTCCATCTTTCTCTATGAATCAATTCTTGTCTACTCAATGCCATTCATTTTTATCATGCAAATGTCTTATAGACTGAGTTGGAAATATTGAGAGAAAAAGCACAATAATTAGGGACTATTGTTCTGAAATGTAGAATTAAGACAATGTTATATGTTTCCCAGGCTAGAAGAGCTCCCACTTGGTGAAATTTTACTGAAAATCTCAGGAGTCACTCAGTCTTCGGGATGAATTAATTTTATTAAAGGGCTGATTTAAACCTATGTCTATTTTGTTTTCTTTTTCATGCCTTTTTACCAAGAATTTTAATTAATTTATGAATATAGTAAACAAAATAAACAATGTATAACTATTTTAATGATTTATGAAAAGTGTATACTCTGCTGCTGCCCTCTTCCTGCTTCTAAGAGGTAGGTAGATGTAGGGTAGTGAAGCTGATTGTATGGTATGTGTGAAATAGATTCTAAAATTGTATTTTCCACTTGCTACATAATTTTGTTATTGAAAATTGAGGATCATTCCAAAGTTAAGGATCTGCTTATTCTTCAGAATTCAAGAAATCAAAAAGAATATGAAATAGAGAAGGAAGTTTTTAAAATTCTCATGGACTTTTCCTATATGTTTTAATTCATTTTAGTTTAGTGGAAGTAAAAAGGGTTTTTTTTTTTTCTAAGTACCTTTCTATTTTCCAGGATGGCAAATTGAATGAGTGTGGCAGTTCACCATACTCACTGCTTGCTGGTATCACAAATCTAGTGCAGCTCTCTTTCATTTTCATGTGTGAATGCCATGTGAATCAGAAATGGCAGAGTTGACAGAAAATTTGTCATTTGAAAAATTCTGATGATTATCTTTTTTCCATCAATACCATTGATTAAAAAAAGAAAACTGATATTACCTCTTATATTTTCATAGGAGTTATTACATATTAATTAATAAACAGATACTTATCCATGAAAGACACAGGAAGATTTTGATGCTGAAGGATGAATATCATAGAGCCAAACACATCTAACCTCAATTGTAGATAAAGAACTATTTTCAAAGAGATCAGCTAAAGGTAAGACTTTTGTTATTAAACATTTAGTTGCCAAATATTGGTAGCAGCGTGATTCCCTGCCTTAAATTATTTTTTGTTGAGAATAATATACAAAAATTCTATCTGTTGTGTTATTATCATGAATAGGATTTGATTATGATTGAAAATTTGAAAGATTCAGAATCATACTAAAACTTACTCTTATTTTCTGATATATGAATCAGTAGATAAAAAAAGAGTTGAAACAAAAATGAGATTGGAGTGTGCCTAGCAGATCGAGAAGAATATGATTGTCAATAATCTATTATGGTAAAATATGTTAGGATTAGTGTGTATAGTACCCAAAATACATTCTTAATATAAATGTGATCTTGAAACACAAGAGAACTTTTTTTAAGTTTAAGGAGTGTACAGATCATTTCCTAAGGATGATATGTTTATCTATATTCTCTAAGTGGGAGAAGTCTACTTCTTCTGTCACTGGGGGTTTGATGAAAACTGCTCTACAGTGTCTAGAGACATGGATTTCCACCTTCCTTGTGCTGTGCTCCTTTAATAAACCTCCTTATACTGTGGTGACCCACCACGTAATATTTTTGTTGCTCCTTCATAACTGCTATTTTGCTACTGTTATAATTATAATGTAATATTTTTGGAGTTCAAGGTCTGAAAAAGAGTTCATGACTCATAGATTGACAACCAATTGTGTAGAGTGTGTTAGATTTCATAACCTTTCTTTCTGTGTCCCTTCCACTCATTTGCTAAACCTGGAAGAAGGAACAAAATCACGAATTGGTTTGGAAAGCAACCTGTCAGGTTCTATGAGGAGAGGATCCAAAGACATTCTAAATGAGGGTCTCTCAGATAATGGGAAACAGTCATTCCTATATTTTATTGCAGGGCTATGAAGTTTCCAAGTAGGTGAAATTTTCCTTTCTTGTAGCTCCTATTAAACAATCCTGCACAGGCTTAATATTAATTACAAATTCTCAGCCCACTTTTCATACTCATTACAAGTTTACTTTTACATTTAAACTAACCAGTATTTCTTACTTATTATTTGCCACATGGGTCTTGACTTGTGACCTCATTTTCTGTACATCTGGCTTCTTCAGAGGCTATCTAGAGTCTCCTCTGCCTCTGCCCTTCTCACATTATTTTCTTAGTTTGGTTTCCAGAATAAAATTCCTGCCAGGCTACTGGCCAATTAGTTGTTGATGAAACTGATTCAACTAACAGATCATCATAGTGTTCAAAGGATTATTTACAGTAATATTTTCCCTAAATTACCCCTAAAACTCAATGTTCCTGAAAGACAGAACACAGTGACCCTTATGCCAATGTGGAAGAGTGGTAGCTTGTTTTGGGGCCATATATGGTGGTGACCATAGTCAGTATTCACATATTTAAGTTATCCCAAATTACATATTTCCATGTTAAAATTATTCATGAAATTTTTATGGCAATATGACAAATCAAAAAAAAAACAAATTTTAAACACATTGGTGAAAGTGTCATGTAGGCAGAGTATTTGGTGTATATGAGGATTGATGCCTAGGATCATTTTTAGCCAAATGTTTTAAAGTGACTTATCATTGTATCGATCAGTGATTGTGAAGGACTTAAGGATGAACACTGTCAGAATTGAAATAATTTCATGATGGATCATAAGCAACCAAAGATTAGAGTATTGGTAGCAGACTGAAGCACAATTATTAAAATCTTAAGCCATTATTGAAAAGTAATGTTAATTAAAATTGACCATGGAAGACTGAACTAGATAAATTCATATATTACATTTAAAGCAATAGATGATTTTAGTCAAAATAAATTCAAGTTGTTGATACAGTATTATTATTATTATTATTGAATTAGATCAGTTAGTAGATATATTTTCTCTAGTAAATATGTATCAATGTGTACTGAAATTTGGTTCTCTGGGCAAAATTTTACCAGTATAATTTTACAGATCTGCTGTGCTTACTGACAGGTAATAAATCCATTTTTCTTCATAGCATGAGTGTGGGGCAGAGTCATTAGAGAAAAGATTCCTGATACTCCCTTTTGTATCTCTTTCTGAGATTTATATAATTCTGCCCCAGCTGCACAAGTTCTTCTTGGGAAGTGTTAGTGTTGAAGTGGGGGAACCCCTATTGTGTCATGGACATTTCCAAATACTTTCAAATACCTAACATCCTTCTAATAGTACATAGTCATTTTTAATCAAGTGCCACACTTATTTTTGAATTTTGCATTACTACATATTTGCTAAGTGCTGTCTATAGGCACATGTTTCTTAGCACTGGTTTATAGGCAAAAAAAAAAATAGAAGCAAGTCTTCTACAAACAGTAATGAATATATCAAGCACAGGATTAATTAAGGTTAAAGGGGGTATTTAATAGTGGGAACAGGAGTACAACTTAGAAAGAAAAGAAACTCACCTAGAGAAATGGATCTAAAATATACCAGATTTGACATGAAAGATGTTTAAAGGCCCTTTGTTAATACCAGAGCAACCACACAGTGTGGCTGGTTCCAACCATGCTGAAGGAGATAGAAAGCTAACACTAGGCATTAAGGGATAAAACATGGGAGCTGACATGGAGAATGTGATTGGACCAAATGCAGGAGAAGGACAAGGAAAAATACAGAGAACAAGCATTTGTTCTAGAGGTTCTTTTGGGACTTAGGTGAGGAAACAGAAGTGACAAATGATCATTGAAAATTTATCAAATGACAACAAAATCCAGTTTATCTGTGACTTAAGAGAGAAGGCAAAAAGTCCCAGACACTCAGTGAATTGCGCACCAAATGACTAGGTTGGCTTCTTTGTCTTATTTTAATTGACACATAGTAATTATATATTTCTTCCTAACTGACATTTGTCACTCTTAGTCATTTTCACATCATGAAACTGAACTTTCCAATGCTGTTGCTTCTAGTAGTTTTGTTTTTCTTTCAGCAATAAAATTAAAATCCAATATTGTTTTCTCATCATAAATACTCCCATTTGATAATTTCATTCCAACAACTGCTTGTTTCAAGATGTCATCTTTAAATATTAAACTCTGCTTAATCTAGTCTTTTTAAAAATTAAATCAATAGAAATTCAAAATCTCAAAAACAATTAAAGATGGTAGGTAACAATCATAGGTATGACTATATCTGAATCAGATGTGTAGGAGAGACAAATTCAGTTCAAAGGGATTCCAACAGAAAGGAAGAAACACAATTCCTGTATCTTAATTTTAACCTTGTGAACTCAAGCAGAACAATGCATGCTGGTGTGGGTATTTGACATATATAATTATGGGATATTCCTAGACTTGTAAGGTACATAGTCCTTGATAATATATTTTGATACTGTAGGAAAAATACCAGAAAATTTAAGGGGGATTTTTAAACTTAATACATCATAATGTAGAGCTGAGAATCATCTGAACCTCTGTGAGGCTCATAGGGGCTCTTCCTGTTCACTCAATAAAATGATTAAGTTGGTGTTTCAAAAAGCATTTCAGAGTAATTCTAGATTCTTATTTGTATATACCTGACATATATATTTTATTAATTGTCATGAAAAGCTATTTTCTAGATCTAATCACTTCTTCCTTAGTTTATTAATATTATCCTGGCCTACACACCTGTCTTCTACCAATATTTTTGATAGAACTTATGTATTTTCTTTTTGAGACAGGGCAATCTTATGTTTTTTGCTAACTTGTAATCTTTCTGAATTATTCTCCTCACAGCAGGTATTATATGCATGTGGTACCATTTTTTTTTAACATTCATTCTCACTTTTCTCATAGTTAATCAATGCCAAAATTCAAATCCCATGTATATCTTTGACTCCTCTACCAATATCAGCATTCTTAGGATTTTATTTGACACAAAATTTGTACCTTTTTAAATCCTGTGTGGTGGTCCCTTGATCTGAGTTGTCTTTCTATAAGAAACAACATTTTTGGTATTATTCTTTAGTTCTTCCTCAAAATTAATAAGAATAAGGAGGTTGTCACTGATTATCTTGTGTACATACCCAGTTTTTATGATTGGATACTTTTTGCACTTTATCTTTTTCAAGAATGTTCAATTCTTTATGTTTCCCTTATATGTCTCTGTGACATTAAAATCACTATTCCTATGAAGATTGACCTCTGGCTTCTTTGGGGAAGGTGTAGCTGTCATTACCTGTGCTCTAGCTACTAGAGCAACCCATCCAGACATCATGGCAGATCATTAAACAGCTGTCTGTGAAATGAGAGTGTGTGGAGCTCATAGAGAATTTTTTATTGTTGTATGTTTAGTTTCTTGACAATGTGAGGTCACTTTTGTAAGTTTTGTTCTTTACTCAAAAACAAGAGTTTTCCACCTGCAAGGAATCCATTTGCTGTGTGATCATATAAACTGTTTTTTTTTTTAAAAAAATTGCAATAATAAAAAGTAGAATATTTCTTAGCCATTACTTCATCACTGGTGTCTGAACCCATCAATCATCACTTTATTAAGCTGGAAAATACTTTGTTACATAACATTTTAATGTATGCTTTTTATCTGATTTTGATTTTTCTTAGATGTTTCTTTTTCACAGTTGAAAGATTATGTTAAAGGTCTGATTATAAGTATAATCTTCTTATGATATTATTAGGTAAATAGATCTAGGGCCTTTGTGCATGCTCTAATATATGGATGTTCAAATACTCCATTTAAAATGATGTACAGTTTGTACTTAAGTAATGTAGTCTTTCTTTACTATATTAATATAGTTGGCATGGGTTATTGAAAAAGCAATGGCAGAAAGGAACATGCTCACTATACCTACAATATATATATATGTATATATGTATATATGCACATGTATATATAGTGTATTTTCCGTGCAAGGTTAGTTGAATTCATAGATGAATAATTCACCTGGGATCAAGTATAATGATGACACAGTACCCATGATTTTCAAGAACCTGATGTGAGGAGAAATATTTTTAATATAGAGTAACATGTTCTCTGGATCTTATATTATTTGACAGGTGATACTCAATAGGGCATCTTGTTTATTTACCTATTTTTCTGATTGCATTTATCCCCAATGTTCAGTTTGCCCCTTGGTTTAACGTTAGGTTTCTGAAAGGATTACTATTATTCTTGATACTGTCATAGACCATATATTCAACCAGGTCAGAAGAAGACTTCCAGAAACTACGGAAAGCCTCACAAAAAAGATGCAAGATTCCGAGCGGGAATCATACCTCGAGACCAACAAGCCACACACTTTCTAGGGAGGAGATGATGAGATGTGGAGAAAAGAAAGTGACTGGAGGGGGTGGGAGGGGGAAGGAGGCTTGAACAAGGATATAAACAGGCAGAAAATGTGAGTTTATTCATAATAAAAAAAAAAAGATGCAAGACTCCAACAGAACATTAAATCGACAAGTCCAGGAAAAAAATTCACTTGGCATGTCATAATTTAACTACCAACATTACTAATGTAAATAATGAATTTGGACAATCCTTCAGTCTTCCTGATCCTTGGGGAGATTGATTCCCAGTTTTCTGAGAAACTGCCATACTGCATTCCAGAGTGGCTGAACAAGATTACACTCCCACCAACAATGGAAGAGTGTTCCCCTTGTTCTGCATCCTCTCCAACATAGGCTGTCCTCTGTGTCTTTTATCTTAGCCAATCTAACAGGTGTCAGGTGCTATCACAAAATTGTTTTGATTTGCATTTCTCTGATGGCTAAAGAAGTGGAGCACTTTTTCAAGTGCCTTTCAGCCATTTGTAATTCTTCTACTGAGAATTCCCTTTTTGGTTTAAACTCCATTTTTTGATTGGGTTATTCAAATTTTGGGGCTCTAATTTCTTGAGTTCTTTATATGTTTTAGAGATCAGTCCTCTATCACTTGTAGGGTTGGTGAAAATCTTTTCCCATTCTGTACGCTGTCATTTTGTCCTATCGACAGTGTCCTTGGCTTTACAGAAACTTCTCAGCTTCAGGAGATCCCACTTACTGATTGTTGTTCTTAGTCCTATCGACAGTGTCCTTGGCTTTACAGAAACTTCTCAGCTTCAGGAGATCCCACTTACTGATTGTTGTTCTTAGTGTCTGTGCCACTGGTGTTATATTTAGGAAGTGGTCGCCTGTGCCAATACATGGAAGGGTATTTCCCACTTTCTTTTCTATCAGGTTCAATGTGGCTGGGTTTATGTTGATATCTAAATATGATAAAGGCAAATTACAATAAGCTGACAGCCAACATCAACCTAAATGGAGAAATACTCAAAGCAATTCCACTAAAATCAGGAATAAGAGAAGGGTGTACTCTGTCTCCTTATCTATTTAATATCATTTTGTAAGTATTAGCTAAAGCAATAAGAAAACAAATCAAGATTAAGAGGATACAAATTTTAAAAGAAGAAGTGAGAGTATCTCTATTTACAGAAGATATGATTGTGTACATAAGAGATTCTCAAAATTCTACCAGGGAACTTCTACAGCTGATAATCACCTATATCAATGTAGCAGGATACAAGATTAACTCAAAGAAATCAGTAGCCCTCTTATACACTAAAGATAAAAAGGCTTAAAATGAAATAAGGGAAACTTCACCCTTCATAATAACTGCAAATAGCATTGGATACCTTGGAGTACCTATAACCAAGGAAGTAACAGTTCTATTTGATAAAAACTTTAAATCACTGAAGAAAGAAATTGAAGAGGATATAAGAAAATGGAAAGATCTCCCATGTTCCTTGATAGGTAGGTTCAACATAGTAAACATGGCAATCTCACCAATAGCAATCTATAGATTAAATTCAATTCCCAAGAAAAATAATTGTTATTATTATATAGCAAATGTATTCCTCACAGTTTGAAAACTTTTATTTATGAATATAGAGTAAAATTTATGAAAGTGACTTCATATTGCTAAGAAACCAAACATGTAACAATAAAAATTATGTATGAACTTCATAAGTCTTCATTTCCCAGACAGCTGTTTATGAATGTGCCATGATGTCTTCATGGGCTGCTCTAGTAGCTAGGGGACAGCTACACTGCCTGGCTGTTTAGCCTTGTACTCACAGAGATTCTTAGGATCCTTGTGCTGGGATTAAAAGTGTGAGTTATCACTGCTGTGTTATCACTTGAACTTATTTAGATCCAGAGGGATCTCTGCCTCCCAAGTGATGGGCTAATGGTGTGTGCTACCTCTGCCTGGCTTGACTGTGGGTGGATCTCTTCTCTGCTATTCCAGACTGGTTTCATTAAATATATAACATATTACCACAATTACATCCTACAGGAAACATCTAAAAGCTAAGGAAGAAAAGTATTCAAAAGCATCAGGAAGACTCAAAAGTTGTCAAAATTCATTATATCCATTAGTAATATCAGTGTGTTAGTTACATCTTTGTGTGTGTTATTGCTGAAATTTATTAAAAAGTGATTTTTAATTTGTATTCTTATATTTTTTAAAAAATTTTCTCAAAATTACCCTGAGAATTGATTTTTTTAAGTATGTGTATTTCCTACATAAAATTTATTTTTAAGATGAGTGGTAAACATGAGACTAACATATAAAATATGACCTATGAAAATTATGAGATGCTCTGGGATTTTGTCCCCATTGTATTATTTATTTTTTGTATTTCTTTTGTACTGTTTTCTTTTCTCCTTTTTTTTCTTTTTTCAGTAATATTTTTTCTTATTTATTTATTTAAAAACATTCCTACCACTGCTCCCTCTCCCTTTCTCTTCTGAGTTTTCCCCAGAGTCTGCCCATCCTGTCCCTAATATATTCTTCAGAGAGGATAAGGACTCCCAGAGTCAATAAATAGAGTCTGATATATCCAATAGAGGTAAGAACAAACCACCAATCCCCACTGTCAAGTCTCAGCAAGGTGTTTCTCTGTAGTGAATGGGCATGAAGAAGCAAGTTCATGCATTTGGAATAAATTCTGTTCCTACTGCAAGAAGGTCCACAAACTGCTCATGTCATTTACTATCATTGAGATTTGGAGAACTTAATTCAGTCCCATAAAGGTGCCCATCTGTCATTTCAGAGTTAGGATCTCTCAATAGCTCTAGTCATCTGTCATTGTGGGTTTCCTCATCATAATCTTAACCTGTTTCTCCATGTGATCTCTTTTCCCTTTTCTCAGCTAGATGGAAACTTGCCCCAGTGCTTAGGTATGAATCTCTGTATCTGTTTGCAACAGCTCCAGGATAAAGTTTCTAAAATGATAATTAGGGTAGTCATCATTTGATTATAGGGTCAGGTCAGTTTAGGCAGCCTCTCTACTATTGCTTCAAGTCACAGCAGGGGTCATCTCTGTGACTTCTTGAGTATTTCTCTAGTATCACGTTTCTCTCTGACCCCACAATGGTTCCCTCTATCAAGATATCTATTTCACTGGGGAAGTGACAGAGAAGGAGAATAACAAAATAGATATATTATTGTTCTTAAGAATGACAATTTACTAGGCCCAGAAAAGACCTTTCGGTTATATAAATATGCATTATAAATTTTCAATTGTTTAATTCATGTTTCTTCCTTACTCTTGAAGTGTGGACACAGAGTTGAAGATTTCTTGCATTGGGTAGGAAGCTGGAATGGTCTGGGCTTCATTATATGGTCTTGGTTTCACTTCTTTAAGTTTATTTTATTTTTAAACTAAAGCTATATAATATTTGTGGATTAAACAGAATAAATTTCTAAATTAAGTGGGACCTCCTGAAATTGAGAAACTTCTGTAACAAGGAAACAGTCAATAAGACAAAATGACAGACTACAGAATAGGAAAAGATTTTCATTCACCCTGCAAGTGACACAGGACTGATCGCTAAAATATATAGAGAACTCAAGAAACTAGAGCCTAAAGCTCTAAAGAACCAGATTAAAAAATGGAGTTCAGAATTAAACAGAAATTCTCAGCAGAATAATTTCAAATGGCTGAAAGACATTTGTAAAGTTGCTCAACATGTTTATTCATCAGAGAAATGCAAATCAAAACATCTTTGAGATACTACCTTAGACTTTTCAGAATGACAAAGATTTAAAAACATGGATGACAGCATATGCTGGAGAGGATCCAGAGACAAAAGAACACTCCTCTATTTTTGTTGGGAGTAAAAGCTTATTCAGACACTCTGGAATGCAATACAGCAGTTTCTCAGAAAACCGGAAATCAATCTCCCAAGGGTCCAGCAATATCACTACTGGGCATATACCCTAAAGGTGCACTTTTGCACCCTAAAAGCAACTATGTTCATAGCAGCATTATTCATAATAGCAAGAACCTGGAAAAAAACCTAGATGCTTCTCAACTGAAGAAAGGATTATCAAACTGTGGTACATCTACAAAATGGAGTATTATGCATCAGTAAAAAAAAAATGATATCCTAAAATTTGTAGGCAAATGGATGGATTTTGAAAATACCCTCCTGAGCAGGGTATTACAAACCCAGAAATGTAAGTCAAAATTGTACTCACTCATTCAATCTTTAGTGGACTTTAAACAAAAAGCAAAGCATACCCAAGCTGCAAACAACAACCACTGAACAGTTTGGGATCTGAAACACCTTTGACAGGCACCTTGGAGCCCATTCCCTTGAGAGGACGACCTGACACAGTCTTGATGCTGGAATGAGTAAACAGATCTACCTGGAGTGGATGCTGAACCATCTTGGGACCTCCTGCCCTTTCTGGGGAGGAAATGAGGAGAAGGGGAGAAGACAGAGTGATTAGGAGGAGTAGGGAGGGGGAAGGGAGTTTGAACAAGGGGATACATGGATAAAAAATGAGAATTCATTAAAAAATATTTATAGCAGAAAAACAATTCATGTTTGTTTCTCCATAATTATGGGAAAGTGTGCACCAAGACTCACAGCTTCTTGTGCTGAAACAAAAGCACATTTTGACTCAGTGTACAGCTTTCTGACATAGTCTCACACACTGAGAAATGATTGGATTCAGAAATGAAAAGAATGCAGAAACACACCATGTAACTGGCAAGGATACTTCCTGTTAGTAGAGCATCAACCAATGTTGTTTTATCTTCCAATTGTTTTTCCCTTAATGCCAATAATATTACACTACAACATATAAAAGAGCTGAGAGTTCTGGGGCTTTCTCCTTCATCATCCACCACTCAGAAATAACTGACCAGAGTCCTCCTGGCCAGCAGACTAGTCAACTGAGAAGAAGTTTCTCTAAGGTAGGCACTTGGAAATATGAAGCCCATTAATTTGACATTAAATTTTGCCAGGCTGCAGAGACAGCACCTTAATGGACTGTTTATAGAATAGTCTTTATAGTCTTTTTTTTTATCACTACAATAATAAGTGCCTAAGAGAAACCACAAGTTATGAAATGTATCACACTGAGAAAAATTTGCAAGTAAAAATTAAGGATTCCTGTTCATCACTTGGAACAGTGAGTCCATCAAAGTCCACAATTTTCTTTCTACTCCTTGTCCCTTATGGTTCTTTAACATTCATAATATAAGTTACTCTCAGAGTTACTCCATAGGGAAATTATTCTAACATATATATTTATAATTAATTATTTTATTGATAAGCATCAAGTGAGATATATCTAGGGAAAAGCCAACAGGTCATATTAATTCATATGAGTAGTGAAAATTTTTTCTGATTCTTTCAAGGTTTCCATTCTTCAGGAGCCATATTTACACTATTAGCACAGTTGATTGTAGGATCTGAGAGGTTACTGTGCACACACTATTATTAAGAAAGAACTTGGGCAATCTGGCTCTACAAATTTATCACAAACATAAAGCACTGAAAAGAAAATAGAGCTAAAATATTATGTTATCTTCTATCTGGTTCATTGATGAAATATAGGTGGATGTTAGAGAGCAGGTTTGTGAACATTTGTTGTGGAATAAGATAACATTGTTTAATGCTATATGTAAGCTATATACTAAATGATGTTTTGCCCTTTGATTATCTTCTAGGCATAATGAAAAATTATATTTCTCACATATGACAAAGTTAAAGTAATATATCAAACACAAGTTTACAGAAATCTGATATTATACAACAATATAAGTGAAAAATATATATTTCCAAATAATTTTTGCTAAGTCAAAATGTTTACTTTGAAAGTGTCTGTTGCTCTGAGTTTTCATAAAAATATCTGGCATTGTCTCCAGAGTCAGTTCACAAGTCAAATGTGAAAATAGCTCCATAACTGTACAATTAAATGTTATAAACTGACTTACAAACCCACCAAACTAAGCAAAAGATAGGAGTAAGGAATTTATTTTAAAATACACTGCATTATACACTGCAACTTGTGTTGAGACAAGACACAAATAATGACATTTCAGTTTTAAGGTTAAAGATAATCAGGCATTGTGCTTACTTTTAGGACCTACCAAAAGATGAAAAAGACTGTGTTTGGTATTGGACCTTAGGGTTCTTGCAGGATGTTTCCTGATAAGTACCACTATTTCCTACCACTATATTCTCTTGTTAATTTGTACTTCAGACTACTTAACATTATTTATATGCATCACTTAATATATAAGGTAAAAATTACTGATAAATAACTGATAAAATACCACTCTTGTAGTTTAAGTTTCATTATAAATTCTGGTTCATCTTAATAGTCATAGACGGCTGATGAGTGCCATATTCAGTTATCAGGCATGAAGAGGAATTTCTAGTAGGATAAATCACATGTGTTCCCATAGTCTGGCAAACACACATGCAGAGCTTTTTGATCTGAACATGAAGCTAATTTTCAACATTTTTGTGTCTTTAGGAAAGTCATTAAGCTGGGTGTTAAAATATCAAATAATTGTTACTTATTATTCAATGAGTGCTGTACCAAGACAAGCACTACCTGTACATTTTAGACAATATTAAATCTTTCATAGTAAATGATTTTATGAGTAGGGACTTAGCCATGACTAACAATATCTCAGGATTATTCTGACAGATCCAAAGATGTTGTTACATATATAAATGGCATTTTTCAAAGGTGTAAACAGTTGTTTCAAACATTTTTACAATTTTATTTACTTATAAAGATTTTTTCACAAGTATACCACTTCTTACCATCAATTTCCTCCTCCCAGTCATTTTCAGTCCTCCCTAAGAATACTCCCTCTCCCATCTCCTCATCCATTCCCCACTGAGATTAAGGAGTCCCAAGGTGTGTCAGTTCAGTCTGGCAAATCCAGTGGAGGTAGGTCCTGAGTCCCTCATCCCAGTACTAAGGCTGGGTTAGATATTCCTTTGTATAGAATGGGCTCCAATAAATCCTGGTCTCACTGCCAGAGGCCCCACAATCTGCCCAAGACACACACTGTCTTCCACATTCAGAGTGCCTAGTTCAATCCTAGGCAGGTTTTCAACTGTCAGTCCAGATCCAATGAGCTGCCTGTAGCTCAACTATCTCTGTGGGTTTCCCCATTATGAAAATGACCATTTTGCTTATATCATTCCTCCTCAATCTGTTTGAGTGGACGGGGAGTTGGGGTCAGAATTCTGTCCCTTTTTAAAGTTTCTGTCACTTAACTTTTCTTTTTTCTCATTTATTCATTGTATTTAATTCTTACCAGTAGATGGGACAGTAGCAAATTCAGTGGAATATTAGATGACAAAATACAGATAGATACTAGGTCCAAATAGTATCATTGTAAGGAAAGCTGAAAATCCAAGACATTCATGCTAAAGATTTCCCCTTCTTTCAATGACATAAAAGTGTTTTTGCTTAAGGTCCACTAATGAGTGAATACATCCCTTGATATCCTTCTGGGTCTGTGAGACCTCACTCAGGAGGATATTGTCCAAATCCATCCATTTGCCTGCAAATTTTTGGATATCATTTTTGTCTTATGGCTGCATAGTACTCTATTATATAGATGTATCACAGTTTGTTAATCCATTCCTCAGTTGAGGGGCATCTAGATTGTTTCCAGGTTCTTGCTATTACGAATAATGCTGTTATGAAAAAGTTGAGCTAATGCTTTTCAGGTGCAAATGTGGATCTTTAGGGTATATGCCCAACAGTGGTATTGCTGGATCCTTGGGAAGATTGATTTTCAGTTTTCTGAGAATCCACCACACTGTATTTCAGAGTGGTTGGACAAGATTACACTCCCACCAACATTGGAGAAGTGTTCCCTTATATTCACATCCTCTCCAACATAAGCTATTATGTATGTTATTGATCTTAGCCATTCTGACAGGTGTAAGGTGGTAGCATAAAGTTGTTTTGATTTGTATTTCCCTGACGGCTAAAGATGTTGGGTACTTTTTCAAGTGCCTTTTAGCCATTTGTAATTCTTCTGCTGAGAAATCCCTTTTCAGTTTTGAACCTCATTTTTAATTGGGTTATTTAGGGATTTGGGCTCTAGTTTCTTGAGTTCTCTAAATATTTTAAAGATCAGTGCTCTGCCACTTGTAGGAATGGTGAGGATCTTTTTCAATTCTGTAGGTTGTTGATTTGTCTTAATGACTGTGTCCTTGCCTTTACAGAAGCTTCTCAGCAAAATAGTTTTGGCAATCCTGGTTTTTCTGTTATTCTAAATGAAATTGAGTACTGTTTTTTCCAGGTCTTTAAAAATTTGTGTTGGGACTTTGATGGGAATTGCACTGAATCTGTAGATTTCTTTTGGTAGGATTGCCATTTTTACTATGTTGATCCTACCTATCCAGGAACATGGGTGAGCTTTCCATTTTCTGATATCCTCTTCAATTTCTTTCTTCAGTGATTTAAAATTTTTGTCAAATGGGTCTGTTACTTCTTTGGTTATAGTTACTCCAAGGTATTTAATACTATTTGCAGCTATTATAAAGGGTGGTGTTTCCCTTATTTCTTTTTCAGTCCTTTTATCTTTAGTGTATAGGAGGGCTACTGATTTCTTTGAGTTAATCTTGTATCCTGTTACCTTGCTGAATGTGTTTATCAGCTGTAGAAGTTCCCTGGTAGAATTTTGTGGGTCACTTATGTGCACAATCACATCATCTGCAAATCAAGATAGTTTCACTCTTCATTTTCCAATTTTTATCCTCTTAATCACTTTTTGTACTCTTATTGCTTTAGCTAAAACTTCAAGAACTATATTTAATAGATAGGGAGAGAGAGGACAGCCTTGTCTAGTTCCTGAGTTTAATGGCATTGCTTTGAATTTCTCTCCATTTCCTTTGATGTGTGCCATTTGCTTATTGTATATCACCTTTATTATATTTAGGTATTTACACTCTACTCCTGTCCTCTCCGTGGCTTTTATCATAAAGTGGTGTTGGACTTTGTCAAATGTTTTTTATAGCATCTAAGGAGATAACCATGTGGGTTTTTTTTCTTCAATTTGTTTACATGGTGTTTGACATTCACAATTTTCAGTATGTTGAACAATCCCTGCATTTCTGGGATAACTTTTTAAATATGTTGTTGTAATCAGTTTTCCAGAATTTTTTTGAATATTTTTGTGTCAATGTTCATGAGTAACATTGTTCTATAATTCTCTTTCTTAGTTGCATTTTTGTGTAGCTTGGGTTTTAGGGTAATTGTGGCTGAAAAAAAAGAGTTTGGCAGTGTTCCATCTGTTTCTACTATATGGAACAGTTTGTTGAGTATTGGTATTATTTCTTCTTTGAATGTCTGGTAGAATTCTTCAGTGAAACCATCTGTTTCTGGGCTTTTTTTATTTGGGAGACTTCTAATAACTCCTTCAATTTCCTTTGGTGTTATAGCTCTGTTTAGGTCTTTAATCTGTTCTTTATTTAATTTTGGTAATTGGTGCTTGTCCAGAAAGCTGTACATTTCTTTTAGGTTTTCCATTTTAATAGCGTATAGATTTTCAAAGTATGACCTAATAATTCCCTGTTTTTCCTGGGTGTCTGTCATTATGTCTTTCTTTTCATTTCTGATTCTGTTAATTTGAATACTCTCTCTTTGCTTTTTGGTTAGTTTATATAAGTGTTTGTCTATCTTGTTGTCTTTCTCAAAGAACCAACTCTTTGATTCATTGAGTTTGTATTGCTTGTTTCTATTGTACTAATTTCAGTCAACCTATGTTTGATTATTTCTCGCTTTCTACTCCTTCTACGTGAGTTTGCTTCCAATTGTTCTAAAGCTTTCAGATGAGTTGTTAAGATTCCTGTGTGGGAGTTTTCTTGGTTCTTCATATAGACATCTAGTGCTATGAATTTTCCTTTTAACACTGCTTTCATTGTGTCCCATAGTTTGGGTACATTGTTGATTCATTTTGATTAAACTCTAGGAATCCTTTGATTTCTTTCTTAATTTCTTCCCTGACTCAGTAGTAGTTTAATATAGAGATGTTCAGTTTCTATGTGTTTGTGGGCTTTCTGTGTTTATTTGTTTGTTTGTTTGTTTTTGAATCCTAACTTTAGGCCATGGTGGTCTGATATGATACAAGGGCTTATTCTCATTTTTTGTATCTATTGATATCTGCTTTATGACCAAGTATATGGGCAATTTTAGAAAAAGTTCCATGGGGTGCTGAGAAATATGTGTATTTTTTGTGTTTGTATGGAACCTTCTAAAATATCTATTAAGTCCATTTGCATCATAACATGTCTCGTATTTCTGTGATGAGTCGTTGTCTGGTTGACCTATCCAAGGGTGAAAGTGGGGTATTGAAGTCCCCCACTATTAAAGTGTTAAATTTAATGTAAGATTTAAGCTTTAGTAGAGTTTCTTTTACATATGAAGTTTCTCTCATATTAGCTACATAATTATTCAATATTGAGATCTCATCTTGATTGATTTTTCCTCAGATGAATAAGTAATGTCTGTCATAGTCTTTTGTGATTGATTTTAGTTTGAGGTCTACTTTGTTAGATATTAGGATGGCAACATCAGCTTGTTTCTTGGGGCCATTTGATTGGAAAATCATTTCCTAACTCTTTATTATAAGTCTGTGCCTATCTTT